>UELX01002462.1:0-30948 GCA_900480035.1 Eupelmus urozonus | reverse complement strand
CCTCACCCACCCTAAAACCCAAAAACCACCCAAAAAAAACCCCAACCATCAAACCAACCTAAAACCCAACCATCATCCACAGGAGCCGTAAACTCACCGCAGGTGCTGCTCAACAGCGGCGTGGGACCGCGCGAAGAACTGGAGGCAGTCGGCGTGCCGGTGGTCCACGATCTGCCCGGAGTCGGCAAGAATCTGCACAATCACGCCGCCTACGCGATAAGCTTCACCATCAACGACACCGACACGACGCCCCTCAACTGGGCCACAGCCATGGAGTACTTGCTTTTCAGGGATGGACTAATGTCCGGCACTGGTGAGTCTGCGGAAAATTATATTGAGAGGAGAGAGCTCGTTAGATGTTATTTTAGAGAGAGCGAGGGTTTTTTTTTGGGGTGAGAGTACAATGGGTGGCTGGGATTGTGTGGGTTCGTTTGGGTGAGGTTGATGGATTTGCGAGCTGGGTTAGGGTCATAATTCATAGGATGATTTTTGGATTTGGAGCGTGGGGATGGGTTCGTTAGGAGCTTTCTAATTTCTATAGTTATTGTATTTTAGCTTTTGAAGGTAGATTTGAGAAAGTTTTAATAGGTTTTCGAATCTGGATTCTTTAATATTTATTACGTACAGTTTCACTTTTTTATTCAAGGTAGGGTTTAAGCCAAAATTAAATTGAAGATTTATTATACATATTATTAAAGTGAATTCCAAGTTATTGCACAAGTTTGGTAATTACTCTACTTACACGTCGAAAATATAATTTTAAAAAACAAGACACGTCGTTTAGCTCAAAATTTACTCCACCAAAATAACATTCTAAAACCACTCCTCGTTTTCTCCCCTCGCGAAGACACCTTACCCAACTCCGCCTTGTCATAGAAAATCCGACGTTCAAGTTCCCACTTCTCTATACCTATGAGTCCACGGCGATTAAGCAATTTAAGACAACCCGTAAAATTATTCATCCATTTTAATATTCGAGATACGAAAATTTCGCAGCAACAGAGCAAAAAGCGCGCGATTATGAAAACCGGCCTCTGCGCGTATGTAATTTATCGCTCCCTCGCTTTTAGAGCGCGCATGTGCCGCCTTCTCCGTGCCCTGATATATACACCCAGGCTTATAAACCATCTGAATCATCGAATAAACAAGCGAGCATATGCGCCGCGTCTAATTTTAATATGCTCAGCTGGGAGGCGTCTGGCGCAGTAGTAACAGCCGTGTGTATTCGGACGAAAGTGCCGGGCGGGAAGTTCGGGAAAATGTGAGGGTACAATACTTTGAGGGGGATATTGTTTTAGCTTGGGAGTTTGTATCGGTGCAAGGTTTTTATTGTCGCGTTAAAAGTTACGATGTTTACGAGGGTGCGGATTGGCTCGAGTGATACTTAAGGTTTTATGCTTAATTGATGGCGGAGTTTATGATCGATAATCGTAGGGGAGTAATGAGTTTTATTAATGAGAAAATAATTGTATGGTTGGCTTTCGGAAACTTGTGGAAAGGTTCTAAATTGGATGTAAATGTAGGGCAATTTTCGAAGAGTTTTGGATTAAAAGTTGTTCTTTTGAGAAAATCAATAAGTAAAGGTTAACGCTTCGTGTATATAATTCTTCTAAAAAATTTATTTACTCTAAATTGGTATTTTTAATTAAAATTTTTCATAACGAGACATACAAAAATCACTCAAAGCATTTCAATTTCAACCGCTTTAAAATTACTTATAAAAAAAATGCCATGTACTCTATTTCGCGTTTATAATCTTTTTATTAAAAATAACTAACATTCAATATCCGTAAAAGCCAACAAAATTTTTTTCAAATTCAATCTCGCCGTTACAAATAGACAAATACGGAACGAAAATCCAATTTGCCGCGATCGCTTTTCAGAAGAAAAACCTGTATAAAGTTAAAATCCAGTCGACTCCGCTCAATCTAGATCATCCAATATCTAAAAGGCAAAAAATCTCAAAAAAGCCTCGCTAATTAACTAAACAAGATTCCAACACCTAACCGTGCTAAGGCCGCATTCTATTTAAGACTACACTAAAAACTACCAACAATCCCATCTAAAAAAAATCCTTATCCAAACACCGCAAAAACTCAACAAAACCTCGTCAGCTCAAACCGTCAAACTTCCGTCCCCCCGTATCTCCGCATAAATAATCCTCGTCCCAACCCTTTCCCCTCCCACAATTTCTCAATGCATCTCGCATAAAGGCTACATAATCCAGAAGCTCCCCTACCTCCAAGAGCCAATTCATTCCGCTCTCGTTCGCCATCGGCTATTATCCAGCTCACCGTCTACACCCACACCCACAGAGCCAGAATAAAAATGCACAGTGGCGGTACATCTCAATCGATGAATCCAGAGTGGCCTGTGCGCGTTGCAGCCGCTCTCTGGCATTAGCACAGAGAGCGGCGCCGCCGGCGGCCAGTGAAAGCCAATTGCGCAATGGATCTCTTATTCGTGCGCGCGATCAATGCGCGCGATGCTGCAACGATCCGGTCTTTCTTTTTCTTTCTCTCTCTCTCGCGTAAGCGAGCGTATATCTTGGAATATAGAACCGCTGCTTTTAGGAGGAGCTCTGATTATTGCGCGAGAAAAAGGGCATTGTGTTTGAGAGAGGGAGAGAGCTGGGGTCATTAGGATCGCTGGTTATTATTCCTGCTGTTGTGGTTGGCTTTGATAAATGAGGTCGCGTTTTGGAAAATTTCTAGGTGAAATTAGCCGCGGCTCGAACGGTACCGAGCTCTCCGCATGACAATGGATCATTTGCGAGAGATCCGCGTTTGCATTAGCCGAGTGTGTATATGTACCGTTTTCTCTCGTTCGCGCGCATCTCAGCCCCGAGGCGCGCTCCTTTTTTTTTTATTCTTCTGGCGCCGTTGAGCGTAAGATTGAGATAACAGTTACGTATTGATGGGACAATGATCGCAGAGATTGTTATCGATGTGTATATAAGGGAGAGGAGCGAGGCTTTGTCGGGAGGCTGGAGATGCTGAATTGATAGTCGGATTTTTTTTTTCGCTTGGCATGATGTTTTATTTGTGCGAGTCATTAGAGCAGGACTGCTGAGCTGGGTTAGCGGCGAGCGGTTCTTGCTTTCAATAGCGTTCACGCGTCAATGGGATTTTTAGAGAGAAGCGTTTGGCGGATTTGATTTGTTTTTTACGGTGTCGCTCGGTTGGCGAGGAGAGTTTGTTCTCGTTTATGTTGTAACGTTAATTTTTTTTTATATGGTCTGAATTTTTGGGTCTAATTTAACAGATCTTGTTAGTTAATGATGAATTACATAAAAATTTGTGTCAAAATAAATGATAAATGTAGAACAGTATATTTTAATACAAAATATTGATTTAGATGACACACATTTTAAAATGAGATACTATATAAAGATCAAATAGAACATACTAAGTTACATAAATTTACAACTTCGCGAATAAGTATATTCAAATTACATAAAAACGCATAAAACATAACAATACAATATAAAAATGTTGGACTACCAAAAATCAGATTTTTATCTAATCATAAAACTTAACTCAATCGCTTTCATCAACTCACCTGCTATTACAAAAAAAAAAATCAAAAACAACAGTTGACATAAAAAACCTTATTATCCAACACACCATCCCTTAAACTTCACACAACTATACTCCTCATCACCCTCCCAACCCATCCAAACCATCCACAGCAGCCACATCTCCAAAAACCCAACAAAAAAAAAACCAGCCTCAAACCCATCCGCGATTTCATCAGACCAGAATCCACCAAGCATGCATTACCTCCCATATAATCCCCGGCATTTCCTAATTAGCACGCGAGCGTTACTCGGCCCCTCGTAAAACCAGCCCGCGCTCCACCCACAACAAGCTCACCGAGCTCTCGAAACAAGCCAAGAATCCAAAACGTTAAAGCATCGTCCAGCTCCTCTTACCTGTCTTCCTCCTCCCCCTTACCCGTAATTAAACGCGTACACCAAAGCATCAGCTCCGCCTGATAACTATACTTTTCCCGCGGCTCCGCAACGCGCGCACGACAGTAGCGTGCGATGAGTAAGCCGAAGCGGACGAGAAAGGAAAGCCGGAGCATCGGTTGCGATTCGCGGATAATAGGGGAACGTCGGTGTAATAAAAGCGCGGAATTCGACCGCTTAAAAGGGCGGAAAGCCGTAAACAATCGATTACAGGCCGAGATGAAAGAGTGTAGTTTGATTTACGATCGCGCGCAACGCCTGTTTTGTCACTGAGCGCGTCTTTTTGAGACTCGCGTTTGACTTTCGGAGCGTCGGTGTATATGCATATAGAGATACGTTAAACACCGCGTGCTGCAGGACACGAAAATATATGTAACAGCAAGAGGAGCGAGCGTTAGCTGCACGCGCGCGGATAGTTACTTTTTGCGCGTGACTAGCGCGCACTTCCTCCTCGTTTTATTAAGTCCTTTTACTCCGAGCGCTAATTCATGCTTCCCTCGCACATACAGAAAAAGAGAGGCCCCGGCTTTTATGCAAAAACGCCGCGGGTATGCAGAGCCGAGATAACAACTTGGGGAAAAAAAAGGCGCGATATTTGCGAGCTCTTCTTTTTCAAATTTCCCCTCTTTTGCCGAGTCGTTTCGCGAATTGTTAGTAAACTCGCGCGCGCGTGTGTGTTTTATCGCGCTGGATAACTCGAGAGAGAAGTACAAGTTGGTGAATAGCGAAGTAACTGAGAAGTCGTTAGCCGGCTCTGCGCGTGTTTTGTCGAGCTTAATCATACAGTTATAAATTAAGCTGGGGACGGCAAATGTGTTTCATATTTGCGCTGGGGCATTATGCAACGGAGGTAAGGGGGAAAAATTCGAACTATTACGCGGGAATAATGGACAAAAATTATAGGGCTAGCGGGGCAGCTAATTGCCCGGGCTTTTTCGGCTTTTTATTAACGTTTATATAATAATGACAGAGTAGCGGGGCGATGAAGGATTAAATTCTCGGCTAAAAATCAGCAATTTATTAAATATCCCGCCGCAAGGCTGGGCTTTTTTCCGAGCTTCGGAAATATCCACACCCTCCGTGATTACACTATTAAGGTAATTTCGTTTATTGCTACTTAAAGTCGTGCGACGCTGTAGCCCGAGGTGGAAAAAAATTTTTGTACGACCTGAATTAAGATATTCAAATGCGGGGAGAGAATGGGAAACGCGGCTCAATTACATAAAACTCATTACGCATGTAAAATATATTCAACTACCTGGTGTACACAGAAAATTGTTTGGAATAGTCGAGAACCAGCGCAAGAAGGGTACGGAGGCGGCGTAAAATTATTTTTGTGAATTTTTTTCTCCTACTCTCGTACAGAAGCAGGATGAATAAATTTATTACTTGGCTTGCGTGCGCTTACTAAACATTCGCTGGGGGTATAAAAAAAACCTCGATTCTTTGAATGGCTATAAAGCTTTTTATTCACGCGAGCGTCGGATCGTAAAAATTAAGAGAACGCGGTTACGCAGAATGCGCGGGAATTACGTTGACACACTTAAGTGACGCCTGATAAATGAAAGCCATAAAGTAGAAATTAATTTATCCGTTTATTCGAAAAACTGGGAATATCCATCAGACGCTCGAGACACGTCCCTAATACCCCTTCACTCAATCAATTTCACACGTAACCCAGCCAAACGCTAAACATTCCAAAATTAATCTTATACACACCAAAGCTCCTCGCAACCGATAACCAATCGAAGATAAAATATCCTTCACCAGATCTTAAAACACATGAAAGCAACCGCAGTGTCAACCTCACAATCTCAGTAAAAAAATCAGCTTCCCACAGCACACCCGACTCCGCAAAACTGTCGCTCTCGCAGGCCAATCAATGGCACATGCAATTACGCTCGTCCCGCTATCCAAACAAACCGATCGCGTGTGTCTGCAAAGAAAAAAAAATCCCCGTCCCTCCGATTAAACAGCGGATTTTCTCTCTATCGGCTAATGACAAGACGGATTCGCCTCTCGGCTCGTTGCGCAAGCTGGCATTGTACGAGTGCTAGAGAGAAGATTTCCAATTTATCGTGGAGAGGAAAAATCGCAGACGATGCAGCTTGGGACGAGACGCAGTGTACTAACGTACGGATCCGCGCTATTTGTTAGCGTCGCGGGAGTTAGCATTGTCGGTTGGATTATGTCGATGCGCCGGCGAGTCGGAGCATTGTGCATCTGGGTATAGCTGAGAAAGGTCGAGGGTTGGGAATAAATATTGCAATCATGCGCGTTTTGTATGGGAGAGGCTTGGGAGCTGGTTTATTGGAAGGAGTTGATGTGGCAGTGCGGTCGTTTAAAGCTGGAGATTCGCTGGTTTATTATATGGGGAGGATTTAGCGGGACTGCCTAATTGGGCTGTTCGTTAGATTCGCGCTCTAGGATGGCTTGAGCTGGGGATAACGATGGAAGTTCGTAATCGCGTTCTGATAGTTTTACGGCGGGAAAAGTTCGAAGTTTGCGCCGCTGAATTATCAAAGTCCGCGAGTGCAGCTTTCCTTTCTACTATTCTAATTTTTGCAAAGCCCTTAAACTCTTACCGCATCTACAATAACATAGCAGCACATAAAAATTCACTTATCCCTCGCATTTGCTCCTGAAAACCAGAAACACAGCACCCTCGACTTCACAACTGTCGCCCTTAAAACTCATAACTTACATTTTATGCTAATTCACCGTCTCCCAAGCGCGCCGGAATCACATTTGCCTATTCTTTCCCCCAATAACCGAATCACTTTCGTATCCGAAGGGGAAGCCGGGCCAATCACTCCCGGCTTCAATTTGACAGGTCACGCGTTCATCCAGAAGGGAGAAGCGGCGAGAGAGAGAGAACGCGGCGCGCGTCCCGAATACATTAGTGTCAAGTCCAGGCTGATGCAGTTAACAAATCGCGCCTGGGGCCCAGGATCGAATTTCGCGCCACTTACCGGGCCGGCTACGCGCAGATGGAGAAATAACGACGCGAGGACGCGTATACAGCCCGTGCGTACGCGGAATGCGAATTCTAGAGGGAGGGAAAAATAAAGAAACAGGGCATAAATCTTGGAAGCGCGAGGCTTCGAACTTCTGCGCGACGGAATTGAATTTCCGGATGGGGGAGAGAGACTTACTTTTTTTCTTCCTTCGATGAAAAATAAAAATAGTTAACTTTTAAGCGAGGTATCGGGAAAAAAGTCGCGGTGTGTATACGCTTTCCTGCAACTTTTGTGTTACAGGCCGGAGAGGCCCAGCAAGTTGAGTTATAAATTTAATGGGCTTTCCAGGTGTAATTCTATTATAAATGCAAACGACTGCGCGCACGGGGGAAACTCATAAAGTTGATTTACTGCCGGGCGCGCTCGGCTCTGTATGGTAAAAAGCCCGTGCGCCGATTAAAATTCAAAAAAGTTATCATTGATAGCGGAATTATATATTGCTCAACTTTTCGATCGCGAGCGCCGGGGAAGGAGCTTGAATATTCGAGACGCGAGTAATTCGAGGAATTTTTGATAAGAGTCATTTTTCTCGGTCGATGCTGCTTTTGCCGCAAACGCCCGCACGACGTATAGATCAAGCAGAATTAACATCGCTCGGCGTTTAACAGACAATATAACGTCGGGCTGGAATTCTGGAGCCTGTTAAATTATGGATTATCTTGTGGGTTGGCTATGGTCGGTTGTCTTGATGTAGTAGCGGAAACGCGTTTTGCCTTTTGTGTAATATATGCAATAATAGTTTAATTTGTGATAATTTTTTCTGTTATTAGATTTTGAAAGTATTTATTTTAAGTCGAGTCATTTTTATATTATTGTATGCCCATAGGAATTGTAAAACCGAATAAGAACTAATTATATAGATCCATCATTCTATATCTAACTATACATATAGATTTACTAAAATTTCTTTCCAAAATATAAGGAGTAAATCCATGTCAAAATTTACTCCATAATGAGATTTACACCTTATAAAAAGTCAATTATTTGATTTCACAAAATTTACACTCTATGAGAAGTAAATAAAATACACTCGTTACAAGAAGTAAATCTCTCCAAGGAGTATATTTTGACTTGCTTTAGATTTACTTCTAAACTTGCAGAGAGTATAAAAACCTCACTAATCCATATCAACATTCTCTCACCTCAACCAACCCCTAACGCAAACCTACAATTCCCCCAGGAATCTCGGAGGTAACGGCGATGATAAACACCAAATACGCCGACAGCAACGAGGACCACCCGGACATCCAGCTCATCTTCGGCGGTTATCTGGCCGACTGCTCGGAGACCGGCATGGTAGGCGAGAAGAAGGGCTCGAATCGGGCGATATACATCATCCCCACGATCCTCCACCCCAAGAGCCGGGGCTACCTGCGCCTCAGGAGCAACGATCCCCTGGCTAAGCCCATGATTTACGCCAAGTATCTCACGCATCCGGACGACGTGGGCGCGCTCATCGAGGGCATCAAGTTTAGCATCGCGCTCACCGAGACGGAGGCGCTTAAGAAGTGAGTTTTTGGTTTTTTAGTTGGCTTGGGGAGTGGAATATCGAATCGATGTTCTGGTTAGTTTTCAACATTCTGGTCTATGCGATTAAATGTTTTTAAAGTATGTACATACCAGAGCCAATAGACCTTTTCGTATGGGAATATTGACGCTGTACTCTATTATTTGAAGGGACGGTAAATCAACAAAAATTTATCGTCCCGCCGGTCTGTACATTCCCCGGCTATTTATATCCTCGGGCTTCCATGCAGGCTCGCTCGAGTAGCCGTATAAAATTGAAAGGAATTTATACGAGTCCAATAAATTTGTTTTCTATTTTATTTTAGCTCTTCAATCGGAAGAGAATAAAAGGCTCGGGAATATATGACTGAATGTGTTATCGTTCAAGTAGCTCCATTTATTTCTATCTATTTCCGAACGTCTTTATAATAAAAACGGGACCGATATCCTTTTCATTCAGTCTTAAAATTACTCGCAGATTGAAATCTGCAAAGTTCGCGCTGGCTCGGCTTTTATTAATTGAAATCGATACGTATTGAAAATGATTTCTTGACAATTTTACTTAATTAGCTCTTCCGTTACTCTAGATTATTATTTTCAGATTTTGAAAATAATCAGAATCGCAGTTTATTATTGCGATACCTTTATCTGGTTATTTATAAGAGCGTTTTTATTTAATGAGCACTTTTCACACGGTAGAAAGACTGGTTGTATCTTTCGTGAGAATGTTTATTTTTTAAAAATTTATGTTTTCGATCCTTGTCTCAGTGAAAGTATTCCATGCGGTTTCAGAAAACATTACTTTATAATAATTTCATAAAATTTACGTCACATTAAGTTAAGCACTTTTAATAATTTATAATTATATTACAATTCCACTGTTTAATTTTTAAGAAATTTCTGGGAAAAAAGTCTATTAAAAATTACTGTGATCTATTGGGAACAAACTTACCTCAATTTATATAAAAAATCTGTATATTTATAATAAACAACCATTATACACTCAGCGATATCATTCATTCCCAATAGATCACACTAACGCCTAACAAACCATCTCCCCCATAAAACAATTCTCTCAACAACCGCAACTCTTCCCCACAGATACGGCTTCAAGCTGGACCGGACGCCGGTGAAGCACTGCGACCACCTGAAATTCGGCTGCGACGCCTACTGGGAGTGCGCGATCAAGCACGACACAGCCCCGGAAAACCACCAGGCCGGCTCCTGCAAAATGGGCCCAGCCGACGATCCCATGGCGGTCGTCGATCACCAGCTCCGCGTCCGAGGCATCCAGGGCGTCAGGGTGGCAGACACCAGCATCATGCCGAGGGTCACGTCGGGTAACACCAACGCGCCTGCTATTATGATCGGTGAGCGAGCTGCCGAGTTCGTCAAGAGGACGTGGATCGGCTGAGAGGGACGGGAGAAGGGCTGGGACTGTGGTACACCTCGCGATAGGGGAATGATTTTTTTTTGTAATGGAGTGTGACGTGGGCGCTGTGTTTTTTTTTTAGGAGTGAGGAGGGTGGGATGGATTTGGAGATGGTTTGGAGATTTTTGCCCTTTCGTGGATGGCTGGATTATTGGATTGGTTAAAACGATTGCGATAGATGAGGTGATTGAATAGACTCTTGGTAGTCTTGGATTGATGAATTGGAATTGATTGAAAATGATAATACAGGTCGAAAATTTAATTAACTTTAATTACATGTTGATTAATTAAATTTTATAAAATTTAATTAGAATTTTACTCTTGGAAACATTTATTAAAAATATTTCTGTTTGTTGAAAATA
Organism: Eupelmus urozonus; assembly: GCA_900480035.1. Classification (NCBI taxonomy): domain Eukaryota; kingdom Metazoa; phylum Arthropoda; class Insecta; order Hymenoptera; family Eupelmidae; genus Eupelmus; species Eupelmus urozonus. Next base: position 20,655 of record UELX01002462.1, on the reverse strand, counting down.
TATAGCTCAGTTTTTTCAGCAATCGAAAGGGCCAAATTAGGTGTACTTAAATTTTCTGTTCATTGGAACTAGAATCTTAAAATTTGTTGCTTACGTCTATGATTTCTACTGAAGATTTTATTAAGCTTCAACCAGTAGTTTGTTAAATATTAGAAATTATTTTTGTTTTTATAATAAAAAATAGTTAATTCACAATAACTTAACTTTTTTACATAAATAAATAGAATCGTAATTGTACTTATAACTGCACAAACACTAAAAAATATGCGCATCGAATTCTTTGTACAATAATCTGTCAATAACACTCAATAATTGTCAATCGATAGAACATAAAAAAAGCATAATTGTCGTTCTGAAACGCAAATCAGCAAGTATTGTAAACCTTTCCGAAGTATTATAAGTAGTTTTATATTACCTTTAAGAAGCCTACTTTCTTACAAAGTAATTTTTAACGAATCAAAGAATATACGTAATAGAGAATTTTTATAGCGGCGTAAACACAGCGCGCGTCCCGCCCATGCCCATTTTATCTTCTCCTTTCTGGTTCACGGGAATCAAGAGTCAACAGTCGAGCAGAAAACTTTGCCTCTTCGTTTCTCCCTACTTTTAAGATAACAGTGCCTTTAGCGAACGTTAAAATGGAACTATCGCTCGCTGCGGGATTCGAGCGCATGGTAGATCATTCTTCGTTTTTATTATTATTATTTTTAATTTTTTTTTTTTTTTTTGTAAGTAGCAAACTTATTGTATTCCTTGTAAATTTTCCGAGCATGAAAGATCATTGAAATTGTAATGCGAATATAACTTTGTACATTGTGCGAGCAATACTACCCGAGTGTCTTGCTGAATTCGGATGCTACTACTGTTAAGGACCGTAGGAGTAATGTTAGTGGTTATCTTTTCCTGTACTTTTATGATCAAAATTAATCATTGCGAAGCGAGCAATTCAATGTGTAGTTGATTATGCGTTAAAAATCAGTGCTTTGTATAACAGTTTTGTAGGGCAGCTGTAGTCAGAGGATTATGAGTATAATTCGTAGCTAAAAGATATGTTTTTTGGTATTATTATTATAATTTATTATACTATTACATTTAGTATTAGTATTATTACGTTTAAGGATAGATTGTAAAAACGTTTGCTGAATAAAATGTTGGAAAGGATTTGGATCGATATTTCATTTTGGTTATTTTAAATTAAACATTAATTAGAAAATGAATACGTAAACATTTTTCAGTTGCATTAATAATATATATTATATAATGTACATACATCACATACTTAAAACTAAAGCGAGAACACGTAAAAAGTTGATTACAATACGTAAGACTCGCACGTATACATAATACTAGAATCGACGAAAAAAGTGAAATTTCTTTTGGAACCTGTTACTTTCAGTTGTCATAACAAGTCTAGAATTTTCCTAACGATTCCATTTTCAAACATAAATATTATGATAAATACACAGGCACATACAGATAAAAACTTAATATCTGAATATAGACTAGGTAATGTTTGATTTTGTTATGATGGTAATTATAATCATTATAAAATTACTATCTTAAATATTCTAAGAATGTTACATAAAAATTAGACTTTGGTGTATTGTATCGCGTTGTTATTCGAATATAACTTCGAATTACTTCGTTCTTTTCCTGGAGTCTGACGAACTTAGAGGAAGAAGAAACTGCTGCTACGCCTCCGCTTGGCGCACTTGTACATTCTGCGAATTTTTTGGATATCCTTGACGCTGAAGCCTTCCCTTTGGCCGATTTTCTCGGTGCCTTTGCCCTGGAAGATACCGCCAATGACACCCAAAACATTGTCTCGCCCCTGGCCAAGAGTAAGGATTTTCCAAATTACGAAATAAAATATAGCTTACGAGTTGGATTGATTAAAAAATAAGTAGACATTAAACTTTATAGTGTAAAATAAATTAAATTGTAATGGTTTGATAGCGTATTAAATGAATTGTAAATTAATCACAGTAAAATTTATATGTATTACACACATAAGTGAACACAAAGCTTCTACAAATTAAGATTTCATTAGATTAGATTCTACGTAAGTAGTTTCGTAAGATCAGACGAAAGATACGGTTAATCAGGTCAAATCCTTTTTCTTGGCACATACATAAATTTAAAAGGAATAAAAGCAGCTGTTTACGAAGAATTAACATATTAAAAGGTAAAAAAAAATAAATTCTTTTTTAATGACTAGGCTTTGTTTATACAAAAATTAAACAAAATGTAATAAAAATTGTTTTCATTGTTAATATGCTAAAAGTTCAAAAAAGATTGAAATTGTGCGGAATTAGTAGTATAGCAGTAATGCACAAAGTTAATCAAGCTGAAATTGCAAGCATTTTACAATCATTCTCTTTCTCATTTTCATGGTGCAGTTTGTAAATTGTGAAAAATATAGTTAGCAAAACGCAGAGTGCTTTCATCAGGTAGGTAAAATTAATAAAATCCAACATCAAAATTCTAATTAAAAAGTTTTGTTCATAGCAATATTAAAAAAAGTATAAAAAATTACTCTACAATATATCGTTCATATTTACACTCCATTATCATTTCCACTAATAACAAGCATTACCAATCCTACTCCACAATCAAAACAAACCATCTCAAACCCAAACTCACGCAACACAAAGCCACCCCCAAAATCCCTTCCTCAAACAAATCACCAATCTAAAAAAGCAAAAACCTCCAAATCAGAAAAAACCATCGCGCGGACAAGACACCAGCAAAACCAGCTCCCATCCAATCTATCCCTCTCCTTTTCCCCGCTCTTAAATCAGATTCAATCAGAGCTCCTCCTCCCTTTATCCAGCGGCTCGGCCCGCTTAATCAGCAGAACGAGGCCCGCCGCCCCACGAATAAAGCGCGCTCACGTTCGCGATAATAGAAAAGCGCGCGGCCGAGCGATAACATCTCCCCCGAGAGGCGCGATTCTTGCAGAGAGGAAAAAAAAAAAATCGTGTTGCAATGGCTTACCCTGGGGACGATGGTGGGCTGGCCGTTGCGGGAGAAGGCATTGGCCGAGTAGTGCATGACGCTGCCGTAGTCGTAACCGACGCCGAAGGCGTCCGTAGTGCTGCGCTGCGATTTCTCGAAATTGCCCTCGCGGCCTGCAATGACAGAGGGGAGGTCAGTTAGTTTCGCTTGGATGCGTTTTCGTGCGCGGGAGGACTTGCAGGTAATGGCTGGGAGGTGGTTATCGTGGAGATTTGATGGAGGTAAGGGAGGGACGGTGGAATTTTAGGGGGAGGGGCGATTAGTTTGATGGGTCGATGGGGGAGGGGGTTTTGGTTATTGGGAGAGTTTGTTGGGAGTTGGTTTTCTTGTTCGGGGAAGTGTGGTGAGGAGTGGATTGGACGATTGGTGATATTGTGGTTTAATGTAGGAATTTCTTTTTTTCAATAGTGAGTGAATCAGTTGAAGTGTTTTTTTAAATTTAAATCAGATATTTTGAATGCAAGGAAAACTATGTTTTCAAAAGTTATTGATAGAATTTAAGTATATCAATATTAAATTTTTTTTTATTGCTCTAAAAAGATTAACTGCTTGAATAACTGAATAAATGTATTTTAGTAATTCTTACTATCCTCGCATATAAAGTTTGTCCTAATTTCAATACTTCAGCCCACTGAAAATTTTGATCGTATTTTTCATGTCTAAAAGCTATTTAAATTTAACCATTGTTTTAATTGTTCAAGCAGGTAGTTATGAAATTGAGAAAACTTTTTAAGTCCTGCATTTAATTTCATTGGAATCGAGTTTAATTGTTCGAAGTTATCTTCAAAGTGTACTTTTAAACTACTTAAATTTTTTTACTTCAAATTAATAAGTTTTTCACTTTATACTGTATGTTGTTTACTATTAAAATTTAAAGTAAATAATATGATGTTTACTTATTAATCTTCAAAAAATTTTATGAAATAATAGTAAGTAAAAATTGCATAATTATTATACATAGCTCTGATCCCCTAGTCTGATTACCCGTTTTATTAAGCCTTATTGAATTATTGAAAAAGATTCATAAGACACGAGATTTATTCCCCTCTCGGGAATTAATTTTAAGAGGTATATTACGCAGTCAAAGCATAATTAATAAGAGTTTGATAAAACTAGATGAAAAACATTAGCACAAATCCCATTAGTTCGTCGAGTCATAATTACATAAATATATCTGTAATAATTAATTACTACCATTTACTATAATAAAATACACTTTCCTTATCTCTCTGACAGATGAACAAAGATATTTCAGACAAAGCCATAAAGTACCCTAACTAACCCATTTCCCATCCCAAAAACAATTCCTCATCAAAACTCACCCTAAACTCTAAGACAAACAGCTCACTAAACAATCAACTAAATAAATCCCCCCACTCCCCCCGTCATAAACAAAACCCAAAATCCAACTCACCAGACTGAATATTACTCCACTGAATGCTAACAAAGTCATCCCTTTCATATCGGCTCTGTTCGTGCAGGAAGCCAATAGCGTGCATGAGCTCGTGAATGATGGTTCCTTTTTTCGTGACGCAGCCGGGCACCTGAAGATTCACGTCCTGACGGCCACCCACGCGGCCTACGCTGCTCCAGCAGCCGGTGTTGCCGGCGGTGATGCGGATGTAGTCGGTTTCTTCGCCGACGTAGGGCTTGAATTTGATGCAGGTGTGCTTGTGGTAGTCGGACATGGCTTCACGGATGAGGCGCTGCTGTTGTTCGTCTGAGAGTTGAGAGATTTTATTGGTTTTTTTGTGGGATAGTATGCGCTTTTATTGTTTGAGATTAAATAGTCATTTACGTATTGTTTTTGATTATTGTTTGCTGGAAATTCGAAATGTTGTTATTGATTAAATAACCGTAGAAGCACTTTGTTTGCATTTTATTGTACACTTTTTAACACATTAAATATTCGAGAAAAGAAAAATGAGATATTTTTGGTTCCAAACAAAATTTATCCGTTATATTCTAATTGTAAATAAATTGTAAATCAACTGTGAATAAAGTACAACATGAAAACGTGAAACGTTTCATGTTTTCATATTAAAAATTCATATTGCTTTGTAAATTATATTTTTACAATAGTATATGCAAAACATGCGAGAATATTTATTTAATTCGACGCATTATATGCGTAAACACAAATCAAAAATAAACAAGCAAATAAAATTTCCGCTGACTTCATTTACTAACGTAAATAATAAAATTCATACTACAAGCACCATTAAATTTCACTCTCCCTCACAATCCCAACTTCACACACACTAAATCCACCCCAACCCTCCCCAACCAAACCCCATAAACAAAAAAAATCTCTTACTAAAGAACGGACTGAGCATATACGGCACGACACCATTCGGCCACCTGGCCGTCTCCGCCTTGACTCCGTTCCTCCCCATGGCTCCGGGGTACAAAATATCACCCTCAGCATACTCCCCCAGCTCCTCAGGATTCACCCCCATACCCTCGTGCCATTCAGCCACCTTCTCTCCAGTCCTATTATCCGGCAGTCCGAACAGCTGGCCCTCCAAATGCGACAGGTGGGACAGCAATCCATTCGCGCTGTCCACCGCGGTGTCAAAAATGTCTCTGCCGAAGCGCACCGGGCCCGAGAACGACGTGGGAGGGAAGCGCGAGCTGTAGGAGTCGGAGGAGGGGAAGCGCGAGTTGTAGGTGTCGTAGGAGGACGGAGGGAAGCGGTTGTTGAACGTGTCGGAGGGCGGGAAGCGAGAGTTGTAGGTGTCGGAGGGGGGTGAAGGGTAGCGAGAGCTGTAGGAGTCGGAGGGGAAGCGGAAGGTGCTGTAGGAGTTGGAGGAGGACGGGTTGGGGGAGTCGTAGGAGGGTTGACGGTAGGGTTCGTTATCGGGCTCGTAGCGAGCGAAGGGGTTGAAGAAGGAGTAGGGGTTGAAGGAGCCGAAGGGGTTGTAGGAGCGGTAGGGGGAGCCGGAGCTGGGCAGCGCGAGCAGCAGGACGGCGGCCAGGGCTGGGAGGACGAAGCGGTGCGGTCCCATCGTGGTCTGGAAGTAGTTTGGTGGTTGAGATTGGGGATCTTTGTTTTGAGCGAGATGTGGTTTTGAGAAGTTTGAATTATTTTGTTGGTGCGGTGATGGGCAGAATTGTACTTCTCCAGGAATTTAGAAAGTATAAGTGTAAGTACGTGTAAATATATTTCAGAATTTTATATAAAACTGTAAGTACTTTAAATGTAAATAAATCTTGTGTATGTATACTTTTGCATAAGTACTTTTAAAATAATACTTAAAATACTCTTTCAAAAGTATATAATACTTTGAAAAAATATTTGGAGTATTTTTTAAAATTATTTCGTATTTGTCATAAGTACTTGAAGTTTTACCAAGACCAGAGAATCGTTTGAAGTAATAAGTTATCAAAATTTTAAAATATGCACACGTTTCTGATATTTCTTAAAAGACTTTTTCTTGTATAAATACATGGTACTTTGATAAAGTATTCAAAATATATACTCTGTAAATTACTGCTTACATTTTTTCGTAAATACTGCCCAACACTATACTACTACTACTACTACTACTGTATTTTTAGTGTTAAAGTGGTAACAGACGTGCATAGTAAGATATCAGTCATATTTGTAAAACAACAACTTTTTGATATTAAGAAACTAAAAGAAATTTTTGAATAAACATAATCATTTTTTGTGAAAAAAATTTTTTGTATCTTTAAATAATTATTTAAATTAATTAAAACAAAATGAAAAAAGTTTTATAATAATAAAAATAGTGTATACTATTCATTCTAAGATAAAAAAGACTTACAAAATTTTATATGTAAAACTTAAGTTTATTTGATGTTGCTAAAAATTATCTAAAGATCCATAAAATTATAACAACTTTTATCAAGCTTTAATTTATAAAACAACTGCTCTTTTTTAATTTACAAAAAGTTTAATGCAATAAAAAATAAAATTTTCAGAGATATTTCGAGATTATTTTTCTCAAATATTATATGAACTACAACAAACTTAAAACAACTTCAAAAACACACAAAAACTTCACCGAACCAGCAGCACTACCTAAAACCAACAAACTCAAAACCAAACATAACACCTCTAATTTACCTCTCTCTTCTTCACCTCAACACACAGCAGCAGCAAACTCCCAAAACAAAAAAAATTCACCACCAAACACCCGAAAAGCACTGAGAGCCGAAACTCAAAATTCGTAACTCCCGAAAAGCGAGCGCAGAGTCGCACTGACAAACTTCCGCGGAACGCGCGCTACTTTATAGCCGCGTGAGGCCCCACCTTAACCAGTTGCGGCGCGATAGCCCGGCGACGCTCACGCGGAAGTATCGGGGCCAGCGCAGATAACCCAAAGATACTTTAGGCACCGATCGCCGCACCGGAAGCGTTTAGTTTGCCAACTTATATACTTCTTCGCAATATACCATTCTCTCATGAGATTCGTCCAATGTCAAATCCGCGTCATCCTCTTCACTTTCGTTCTTTCTTTCTCTGGCTGTTTGCACGGAAGGTTGGGATTTTCGGATTGTGTTTATGCTTCGATTTGTGATTTTATTGGTTGGTTGGATGAGGAGTTTTTTATTTTAGGATGACGGAAGAGTACTTCCTTTATGTTGGCATGGTAATTTATGCTGATTCGGCGGGGGTCCTAGATTTATGGGCCGCTGTTTTTGATTATTGGAGGTGCTAATTGATGAGCTGTTTGTCCGATAAATTGATAACGTACAGTTACTTTTTGCACTGATCGTTCTTTTAAAGCTTTGGTTCATACATTTTTATAAACTTTAGAAAAAAGCGTTAAATTATGTAGAATCAACAATTCCAAATCCAACGCAACTAAAAAATTCGCCATTGCCAAATAACAACGTCCCTCTTTATTAAATAATCCACGAAACGCCTAACACGTAACAGTTGACATTCCGGAAAAATGCAGGAAATTTATATCCAAAATAAAACGCGAGCGACCGGCATTATATGTAGGGTAGCGTGGGGTAACGACATTCAGCCGTAGAATTGCGCAAGTGGCCCTGCCCGCTCAGCGCCGGCCGACACTCTTGGCTCTATTTTTTCCGTCTCTCCTACCCGGCCAATTAAAGCGAACATGTTAATGTCGCAAAAGCGGATTACACTTTTCGTGGAAAATTTTGAAATTTTCCAACGCTGCTCCATTTCTTCTGCTGAGAACAAAAAAAATACATTTTTTTTACATAATAATTCCAGCGCTTTCTACCTACGAGTCTACGTATATACACTCGCGCGCTGCAGGCGAGAGAGCTTAATTATGATATACTCTATTGGGCCAGCCTATCATAAAGATATCAAGGGATTGTGCAAGGTATTACAAGCGACCCTTATTCGTAAACGTTTATCACCTCGGCTTCGCTATTACACTGCATTATTCATTAACACGCTCGAAACCCACATTCCAAAATTACCAAAAATTTACATCTCTCCCGCGCCCCCCTTAAGGCACCCAACCCACTCTCCGATCGCTTATCGTCCAACTCTTTATCGCCTCGCAAAACTCCCGGCCAACTTTTACCCACGCTCCTCCGTATCCCTATCCTTCCCTAATCCCCTTAACATTTCCTACTTCCTGAGCAAAAAAAGCCCTCGCCCGAAAAATAAAACCTTATCCTAAAACAAAAAGAAAAAAAAACCGGTATTAATTGTCCGACGCGGGGGGAAATTGCGCGCGCTTAGACGCGCCTTTAGCCAAACGAGGATGTCCGCGTGAATATTTATGCGCTCGGCTAATCGCGGGGATTCGAGTGCGCCAGCTCTCCCGAAGACGGCGCGCGACCATTGGTATGGTAATGCGAGCCTCCTGTTCGTTGAACTTGGGTTACGCGCGCGCGCGCGGCTTTGTTGCATAATTTATTACGGAGAATGAGAATGGACGCGTTTCAAGGTGCATTAAGGATGTGAGTAGGATCTTATACTTTCGCTCGCGCGGTCGGGTTAGTTTATGCTGGGATGACGGCTTTTTATGATGAGTTGTTTGGTTTTTTTGGGGAGGGGGGGACTGTGAAGATATTTTGGGTTCGCGGTCGTTCACGTTGATCGTTTATTATTACTTTTTTTTTTAAATGGGAATTTAGGAGGAAAGTGAAGTGACTTTGGAAGGTGTATGACGCATTGTCGGGGATGCACCTAGATGAGGAGATTTTGTTGGCAGTCCTTCGGGCTGGATTATGAAAACGGCTCGGTCAATGACTTTTTTTTTAGTTTCGCGAATTGATTCTCAGGGCCGTGCATATTTTGATCCGCGCCGAAATTATGCTCATTTGTCAAGTGTAGGCCGAAATATCAATTTCTGCTTTGTTTTGGGGTCTGAGATAAATTGATTTTTAAGCTGAAATGATGATTATCGCGAATTTTAGAGATAATTATTTTTAATGCTTATGAATAGTTTGCGGTTGCTTGACATTGCAGCCTTTAACGTATTATTGAAATGTATTCATATTTATGATAAATAAATTGAACTAATGCGAAGAAGCGAATATCAAACGGAATTTACGAGCTGAGGATGTAGTGGGTTAGGAAGTACGTTGAAATAACAAAGTTAATTACAGCGGAAAAATCTCGAGATTTTTCAAGAAAATCCTACAAACAAAAAATTCAAAGGATAAAAGAAAGAAATACTGTTTCGCAGGAATAGTATCGACAAACCGAACCATTGTGGTCATTAAAAAAAGGTCGAAAAAAGGAATAGGAAACAGAAAAGTACAGGGGAAAATGGAAAGGTAAGAGAGAAAGTAAAGGAACAATGGGTTGGAATAAGCTCGAGCTTAAGTAACGAAGGTAACAAAAGGTATGAAAAAAATACAGAACGGCTAGATGACGGCAAAAGAACGAAAACGCGTTTTAAATTGAAAATTCGAATGACATTTTTCTCATTACTCAATTGCAAAGATTTTCGTTTTTCATCGTCACTTTGAAGTTTTTTTTTAATTTAGTTCAAAGGTACTTTTTTTATGTAAGAAAAGACGAAGTAAGAAAAGAAATTAAAAAAGAAGATTGGATTTCGTTTAAGACGATTACCATACGTCTTACCGGTCTCGGCTGTATCTACTTCAATTCCTGCGCACTTTTAATGGATTTACAGTAAATGAAATTTTTTATAAGCTTGGAAATATTAAAGGATTTTCATGAAATATAATAAAAAGTAAGAATAAAAACTTTTCTATTACCTCTCGATTGATATTTACGAGCAAAGAGAGTTCAATATTGAGCCTGGCAAATGAGAGAATGAAGAAAACATACGTTTCCCATAGCCAAGCGTCTTAGGGGAGAGAAATAATACTGAAGATGGAAAAAATACATTAAGCAGACCCCAATCTATCAGTTTGTCAGTTTTGGCGGAGAACCGTTCGGAAAATGGATTAAGTCGCTGAGGCTTGCGGCTCAGCCGGCGAAAATTTGATAAAGCGAGGATGAAATAAGGGCGGAAAATGAGACCGCAGAAGCTAATTAACAGTCGTCAAAGGAGCTCAAGACAGGCAGTTTTATTTAACGCTGAAGTATACGTTTTTGTGAAACTTAGTAATTAGAGGTGCTAGGGAAGTCCTGCAGAACTCAAGACGAGAGAACTCGAAATGAAAAGTAAAGTTAGTACGGCTGAGCTTAGTAATTTTCACTGTCTGAAGTAATACCGGGAGGATGTAAGAAATACATAGTGAGTGGAGTAAATTGAAAAAGTTTGTAAAATAGAGGGAAAAAAAGTAGCTGGTTTTGCAAACGAGATATTTAAATGCATTGATTTTATGCTGATTATGAATGATATTTTCTTTTTCTTTGAAACAAAGTTGAAAATATTAGTCCGTTTATTGTATTTTTAAAGGATAATTTAAAAGTAGTCTGTTTGAATTTCAGTTAAAGAATTACGTGATTTGCATAGTTTTTTAGAGCATAAAAAGCATGAGCTTAGAAAGCTGATATCCTTCTTTTATTTCTTACCTACTGTTAAAGAAAAGCAATTAAACTATCTCTGTTTACTGCTCTTATCACATTGGTCTCATTCTACTTAATGGCTGTATTTATAGATTTACTACCTACACATTCAATTAACTCAACAACTGACCAATCCGTTTATTTTCAAAATTCTTTTCACTTAAAAACTCCATATTCTACACCCTCAATTTCCCAACCAAACTCACAAAAAACATTTCCAAAACAACATCTATCATCCCCAAACCAAACTCTCCAATCTAACCAAAACCATCGAAAATCCTGACTCACCTCCCGCAGTCATTTATGACGTCTGAAATTCGCTAAACGCGCGGGCGGACAAAATAGCTCCGCGGAGGAAAAAAAAGTACTCCCGTGTCCTTTCTAGGCTCTCGCTCTTTCTCTCTCTCTCGAGAGAGCAACGAAACGATGTGGCTAATCTGTCAACCTTCACGGCGCCAGATATCACATATACCTATAGACGCGAGGCCCGATGAGTAAAGTGTCAAAACGCGCCGTGTGTGTATCATTAGCGTCACGCGCTTCGGCTTAAAGGCAATGACCAGCAGGCCGAGGAGAGGAAGGACAAATGTTTTCGAAGAAAGGATACTTCCGAGTGCCTTGAGCTACGCCTTTTTTTTGCTCTTTGCTTTTTTTTCCTCTCTTTTCCTTTAGTAAATGGACTAGAGAGCTGTCATGCGAGGTGAATATATGAATGATTTAAGGCTGAGCGCAGGATGGATTTATTAATTTTCATTCATGTCTTATTGACCTACATTTTATTCAATGCATATAGGCGTGATTGAGTACGTGACGGGAGGCAGGTCGGTATATGCACCTTGATCTATTTTTTTTTTAATTGCGAGAGATGATCTGCAAATTGCGAAGTTGCGGATGCAATGTTGAGAGCGGAGTGAATTTTTGTTGGGCGATTCACTGTCATTAAAAATTATTGCTTTTATTATACTTTGATTTGATCTAATTTTATTCAGCGTTTCTAACAAAATAATATACATTTTTTTGAAAATTTGATATTTTTCTATTAAAACGCAAGCTATCCATTTTATGAGTATTTTTCAATGTAACATCGCTTTTTTATTTTAAATAACAGTTCAACTTACAGCTAAAAGATTTCCATCAAAAACATTTCATTTTAAATCGCATAGCTGCAAGCTACGCACTAAAGCAAATGAAAAAGGGTTGTTCTAATATCGTTTACCTCTCTTTGCATTTAAAATGTTCTAAAACAGGTTTTTAAAAGGTATCACTCATTCAATTCAATGCGTAGCTATCTATGTTATTTACATGTCGACAAAATTAATCTGGAAATGATTCTGGGAATATTCATTGAAAAATAAATTGAATGTTGTGTGAACATAAAATAAATTACTTTTAAGAGGTGTATATATAGGGGAGACTCATATTGCTTTACCATGAATATTTTTTCAATGTTTGATGTAAAAAAGAAATTTTAATTTTTTTATTATATACTCATGGGAACTTTTTTAAAAATTAAATAAGCAGTTGAAATAAATAAATAAAAATATAAATAAGTTCTGTTTTAACAATACAACTAAATGAATAATACAATTGAATTAATCATGATTGAAAATTTTAATTAAAGTCGTTATGCAGCTTGTAAAAATGAATTCTCTTGATATTTAAATGAAAAAATTGCTTTCTACTATTATTAATTAAATATACTCTATAATTCAAATTAATTAAAGTTATGAACCAAAATAAAAACTTATTGTTTATAGGTGTATTTTGATGGTTGAATGTTTCAATTTTTAAGGAATAAAATGAATATTATTATAAAGGGCAAAGCACGTATTAATAATCCTCCATGACCAAGAAGCAAGACTTATTATTTACGCTTTCGTAAACTTTAATTATAACTTTTAGAGGGCTGGAAAGTTACTATAGTAACTCAACCTTTGATCGATAGTTCACCCATGATAAATCCAGGATATAGAAGATAACTTTTTTATGCATTTTGTAATGAAGATCGAGTAATACCTGAAATCCCGGCCCTCTAAAGATTAAGAAACGTTTTAGGGATTGTAGTACTCGAATCACATTAATGTTTACGTAAACTAAGTGTTTTTTCATTTTGAATACTAAAAATTAATGTTATTTGTCGTTTAATGCAATTATTATAATTTAGATATTTGTAATTCACCAAAACTGCCAAAATTATAACATATTATTGCCACAATTTTAACGTTCTTAGGTAAATGTCAATATAGTAATATTTTTGAAATATCATGACAAAAAAAGAATAAATCAATAAAAACATGCATCACGACAATTGCTTAAAAAAATTGGTATATTAAAAACTGCAAAACATTTTTAGTTTTTTTTCTTGACTGAGGTTTTGAGTAATATTTTTAAAAAATTTATTAAATTATATAATACTTAATAGACATTTTATAAAACTGATTTTAATTTATGAGTGAATAATGAAAAACCTTTTATACGTAAATGACGACCTATACATAAATCCGATGTATAAAGTGTTATAAATTCAATAGTTATAAGTATTTATTAATTTAATGTTAATCTATTGCTATCTAATTCGATTAGATACTATAATTCGATGTTAATCTATTGCTATCTAATTCATTAAGACTCGATTTTTTTTAGGAAATTATTTTAAAGAATAAAAAAGAAGTAATTTTGAGTAATAAGGTGTGAAAACGCTTTTTTTTTTATATTATATGCGCTAATGAAAAAGTTAGTATTTACTGCAATTTTATATATTAGCTGTATATAAAATTGCTATTATTAAAAAATTACATTCCTGAGATGTAAGATAAATATATCACTTTGACTCCACCTTTGCATAGACAAATGATTGCCTGATACACAGTCTGTCTATTCGATTTATTGCAAATATAAATTTATTGCGAATTTTATTTCGCTTCAAAATTTGCACTCACATCAAAACTAGCGCCAATATCTCAGTGCGCATGCTCCTTTCAATATGTGTATTATACCTGCTTGTTACCATTTAGAAAATGAATAACCGGCGCAGCTTGCGCATTTTTACATTTTTATTATTTCTTTAACACATCACAAGAAGGTATGTTTACTTAAGAAAATATGTCTATACTACGTATTCTACATATCGATTAATTAAAAAGATGAAAAACTCGATTAACTCTTTTTCTTTTTGCATTTATCGCAGGGCTCAACACACGCGCTGCTACATAACCTCAAGCCACTCTGTAAACAGAGGGTTTTTCCGTAATTATCATCGAAGGAGTTGGATAAAAAGTAGTGAAATTTACAAGTTAGACGATTAAAATGGAAAGCTGGTGGGAAATTAGTCAAGTCGTTAAAGACAACCGACACGAATTAATCCTTACGGGAGCAGACATATCCGAGAAAATAGAAGAATGCAAAGGACTTCATCCAGATCTTTTTTCCTTAGATGGACTTAATTATTTAAATATCAACCAAACCTGCCTTGAAGATGTACCAGATGAAATAGGAAAGTTGTCAAATCTCACTAATTTAGTTCTTCATTCGAACAAGATAAAGGCATTACCATCTTCTATTGAAAATTTGACTAAGCTGAAGATCCTTGATTGTTCAAGAAATAAGTTGGAAGAATTACCATTGGAAATGGAAAACCTACCGTTATTGATGACTTTAAATCTTGGATCAAATCTTTTAAATCAACTGCCCTCACAGATATCTAATACTAAACTTTGTTCTATAGATTTATCGCACAATAGATTCGAAGTATTTCCAGATGTTTGCTATTCTGAACTTATTCACCTTGCAGAACTAAGGCTGAATGATAATTTGATTAAAGAAATTCCTTCTAATATATGTTTTTTGCCATCATTGAAACTTTTGGATTTGGGAAACAATCAGATTTCAGGTAATATTAATCATAGTTGTAATATTAATTAAATGATTTCTTTATTAACTCTTTCAGACTTAAATCATTTTTAATTATTTCAAAATTTTTTTGTTTTTCTAAAGAAAAAAAATATATGTTAATAAAAAAAATGTAACTTTTATTTGACTCTTTATAGTAAATATTGTATTAAATTAAATCATTAGTTTATAAATTATTTTAAATTAAAAAATTTATGGAAAAATTCTTTTGATTAGATTAATTTAAAAAAAAATTTATAAAAATATATAAATATTTTGTTTAATTTGTAACATTTTATTTTTATAGTTGTTTAAAACGAATATTTAAGTTCATTTTAAATATTTTATTTCAGTTATTCCTGGTGAATTAGCTGACTGTATTAAGTTAAAAGACCTCAATTTAAAAGGAAACAGGCTTTCAGACAAACGATTATCAAAGCTTGTAGATCAATGTCGTACAAAACAAGTTTTAGACTACGTTCGTCAACATTGTGTTAAAGTTGGAAATTTATCTTCCAATTCTAACGTCAAGTCAAAAAAAGGAAAGAAAAATAGGAAGGGTTCAGAATGTGAAAATATAAATGCAGAAATTGAAAAAGCTACTCACAAACTGCACATTTTGAAAGTAAAAGACAGTATCCCTGTTATAAAAATTACAGAAGAAGTTAAAAAAGTTCGTCCACATATTCTTGCATGTATTGTTAAAAATTTAATCTTTACAGAAGAAACATTTAAAAAATTTATACAATTACAAACAAGACTGCATGAAGGCATTTGTGAAAAAAGAAATGCTGCAACATTAGCTACTCATGATTTCGATTTGTTAGTCCCTGGTATGTATATTTTTCTCTTATTAATATTTTACTCAATAATTTTTTAATTTATTCATGATTTACAGGTGATTTAACATATACTGCCAAACCTCCTAATGAAATTAAAATTAAGCCTCTTATGCGTACAAAAGAATTTACTGGTGCTGAGCTTTTTCAACAGTTACAAACAGAAGCTGATAATTTAAGAAAAGAAAAGAAACGCAATGTTTATTCAGGAATACATAAATATTTGTATCTTTTAGAAGGAAAACCAGTTTATCCATGTTTACTAGATAGTAATAATCAAGTTATATCTTTTCCACCAATTACCAATAGTGACATCACAAAGATGTCAACAAATACAAAAACAATGCTTGTTGAAGTAACAAGTGCTCTTAATCATCAAACTTGCAAGTATGTATTATTTTTGAAAAAAACTAGATTATTAAGATTTTTACTATTTATACTATATTTCTTCATTGATTATATATATATTGAATTAATCATTACAAATTTTATTATAGGAAAATCTTAGATGAATTCTTAAGAGAATTAGTAGTTCAAGGTCTTGGATGTGAAAACAGTGCTGAAAATAAGTTTCATGAGTTACTGGTTGAACAAGTGAAAATTGTTGATCTTGAGGGGAATATGAAATCAGTTTATCCTTCAAGAACAGATGCTATCTATGATGATAAAGATATTGTTGTAATAAGAGAATGAAATTCTTATTTTATCAATATTGTGTGTAAACATGTAAAAAGGTTTTTCATAATACTTGTAATGCATAGCTTCATGCAAATTTTTGTAATAAGTTTTCAGTTTAATAGGTTTTTATAACAAATATTAACTTTGTTAAGCTAAAAGTTTACAAAACATCTCTTTTATATTTGAAAATTTTTTGAAAAAATGCAAACAAATCATTTATTATCGCAGACGTTTTATACAAAAAAATTACCGACTATGTTTAGTAAAAGTATGTTCAACAAAGCTAGTCAGCATTTGCCTATTTCTCTAAATAATCATTTATTTATTTTAAATATTAGGGTTTAATTTTTACTACTCATAAATGAAATACTTAAAATGCAAGATTAGCTTTGTTATAAAACGAGAATTATGCTCTAGCTATTACTTATAGTTTATTAAAACGTATAGATCTTATTTATTCACAATAAAACTTATTTCCATATATTTCAATTCTAATTGTGAAGTAGTTTTGAAATAAAAAAATATATTTTTTTAATAAAGCATCTATACTGAAATTCAAGCAGTATATTTCTATATTTAATTTAAAAAGATTTTAATATTTGACAACTAGAATCCAACAAATGTAAAACGCACATTTATTACAAACAAGCTAAAAATATTCAATACCAATCAAATTATTATAAAACTACTTATTAACATTTATCCTTTCAGTATTATTTACAAAAAATCTTTATTATTAAAAACTCTAAAACTCTCCAACACATCCACCCTCCCCCATCAACACCCAACACCCACCCAAACTCCATCCCACACCTCGTCTTCGCAAACCCTCAAGGCGGCAAAATTCAAACGTCCGTCGCGCGGTGATAATCGTTTCCTCGCTCTCGGCGCTCCATTCGCGCCTCTCGCGCTAATATCCCCAGCTCAGCTGATTTTGGCGCTGCTGTTGTGCATGCGCGCATATACATACAACCACCAACGTTCGTCCTCTCCTATATCTCGGCTTATACCTTTTCAAAGCCGGTGTCGCGCGCGCCTACAGCTCGTCAGCCGTTCTCCATCCTCTAACCAAACCCACACTCGGCCTAATTCCTCGTGAAAACCCAAAAAGCCGGTAGGGTAGCCGCTTTCGACTTTGTCACGTATACTCCGCGCGTTTTTTCTCGCCATCGCCGACCTATCACACATACATACAAACATAGGTATATAGTCAGGTCGCGGGGAAAAGCTCGCGAAGGTCTCGCCAGGCGCGCCGAGAGGGTCGGGGGCGTAGAAGAGAGGAAAAGCAGAACGGCGGCGGCGGCGGCGGCGCGTGCGTGTATATAGTACGATATATAGTCGGGCTATATACTTGCGGGGAGAGAGCGCAACGACTTTGCGATTTTCGAAGCGAGAGAGCGAGAGCTGGCTCTCTGTGTATCATCGCGCACATTCGAAATCGTCTCTGTTCTCCGCGGCGACGACGGCACACACAGACATACACGCGCTGAGCAGCGGATATATCAACATGCGCGAACGTTCAAAGCTGTAAAATGGCGCTGAAACGTGACTGGCAGCAGTGAACGCCGAGTGAGGATACGTCGGCCGACGGGGGAGAATCTCGCATCAAAATTCACGCCTTTGAGGTTAGTTGACTTTTTACACTAGTTAGATTAGGATAGGAAGAGCGACGGCTGTTTGACTGTTGGGAATCATGTCGGGCGAATTTTTGCGTATAGAGTCTGGCTCCGATGGACACGCGATAAAAGTATAGCTTCTCTCTCTCTCTCTCGATCTTCGTCACGTTTTCTTATCGGCAGCGAGAGGAGAGAGAGAGAGAGAGAGGGAAAAAATTCGCGAGCAATGGATATACGCCGCGTGCCATTTTTGCCACGACCTTTGGCAATTTTTGTATTTTTAGGACGGCCAACGTCCGAGAGACAAAGGCGAGACGAGTGTTTCTTTGTTCCGCTCGGCCGATTAACAAGAAAGTTCTCGGGAAAATTGCCCAGCCGCCCCCCTTTGCTTCCCCCCTTTTTTACGTCGGCGGAGATTTTCGTTGTTGTTTCTATGCCGATACGCCTCTCTCTTTTTTTTCTTCATCGAAGCCGATCGTGTAATGACACATGCGACTTTACGTAATTTGTTTTGCCCGATTGACTGGTTCCTCGTGAGCGTGCAACTTTTTATAATGTGATTTTGTATGCGCCGAGCTCGGTCGTTATTTAGTTTAGCCGGAGAAATTCTCGTCCGGGCTTGTTTAAATTCGAATGTCGGTGTTCGTCGGAAAAATTGCGATTTCTTGTTTACTTACTCGGTTTGTGTACAAGAAAATCATCGTGTTTAGTTTTACTGGCAAATTTGTTTATTAGATTGTTTCTTTGACGCTTTCGTGGATTTGTTCACATCGAGAGATAGTTCACACGTTATGGGTTTCATATCACTTTATATGTATTTTTACAGAAATAGTCTATTGAAAATGTAGGAATACAAAATGCAAATGAGCCTCTTTGAAAAAAATGTCTTACATAGTCTCTCTACTGCTAATACAGGAGTAGTGCAGTTTTGCTAAATCATCTTTAAAAATAGAAAAAGGACATGACAATGTCAGCATAATTAGCAATAAACATATTGTAAATAATTAATTGTGTCAAAAGGATATTTAAGAATGATCTACTACATTTTTAATTTACATTATGGTTAACTTCTTATTTCTTTGTATTTTGAATTTTTATTGACTCCTGCATTATTAGTAAAAATGAATCAGAGAAAATTTAGACATTTTTTTATATATATATATGTATTTATAATACACATAGTAAAATAAATTACACATTTTCAAGGAAGTACTTCAAAGATAAAACTTAATTTTTTAATTTACACACAAAGTATTTAAGTCCTGTCTTTATGCAGTTATAAATTTTTGTAGAAAAATATAAAAATTAATGCTTCAAAATTTGGCATCCCAGTAGTTTTACATAATTGTTTTATTGAATATTTCAAATGAGATCGATTTGTAAGTATAATATAAATTAATAATTACCCTTTGAATGTACTTCTTACACAACCATTACTCACATTTACTTTAGCAACAGATAGCTGCTACATTTGTTTTTTCGTTTTTATTTAAAAATATATTTTGTCTTTATTTTTAGTTAAGTTAAATGCTAATAATGGTCCAACATGATAACTACATTCAGTTTGAAAAAATATATATATGAAATATTTATCTTCTGATAATTTACTTGAAAAAACAGAAGTTAAGTAGATAACATTTTATGATAAAAACTATCCATTCAATAATTTTTATCAAGCAAATATTGAAATACTCAGATCTTTTAAAACAAAACCTCAGTCTGTAGTTAGAAATTTTGTTCTTAAAATATCGATGTCCTGCATCGTAAACTTGAAGCTAGTTTTACATAAAGTTAACTCTGCTGCATTGACAAACACAATGGACATTAAGTTTTGGCTAAACATTTGATACTTCTATATCTTGGAAACATAAGTTTGGGTTTAGGAAGATTGTTATGATCACATTCATCTTGACTAGCAAGTAAAATATTATTTGCAATGAATTCATTTGGCCTTGCGTAAAGCCTCTCGTTCTTTCACATCGATTATGCTTAGGTTTATGCATGCCACATAACCATGGAGTAATGAGATCAAGGCTTTCACAAAAGCAACTGGTGCTGACAAATATGCTACAGCTCTGAAAAGACTGATACCAACAACTGAAACAACAAAATTCATTAAAGTCATAAGAAAATTAGTAGCTTTTAAAATATAAAAAAATTTAAATATTCTCAAGAACATAAAATATTTAAGCTTATATCATTAAATTTATACTAACTTTTTATGAATTGAAAAAAAAAATCTAGTAATAAAATTTATAATTTTTAATTAACAATTTAATGTAACAAAGTTTAAACTTACACACTGGTCCTTCGGTAAAGTGTAAAAGGTACAGAGCTGCATAAAATGCTTCATTACCAGCACACATAAAGAATAAAACTGTACGATTTGTATAATAAATACTCATTATTGGGTTTTCAGACATATCGATGAATTTATGACTTGTTTTGCCTTGTAACAGAGTTCTGAAAAGAATTTAAAAAATTTGTTAATGAAATCAACTAGAATTTAGACTTTCAAATTAATTTAAAATATTAATAGAATATTAAGTTGTGCAAGTTAAAATTCATTCGACTACCACATAATCCATAAAATATTAATTGTCAAATATAAAGTACATACGTGTGCAAATAAATCCAATGGCAGACAATATCAATAGCCATACTA
>UELX01002461.1:0-30964 GCA_900480035.1 Eupelmus urozonus | reverse complement strand
CTCTCTCTCTCTCTCTCTCTCTCTCTCTCTCTCTCTCTCTCTCTCTCTCTTTCTCTTTCTCTCTCTCTCTCTCTCTCATCGGATATGCGTGTGTATAGCTATATGGAAGCGAGCGCTTATCAGAGGGCGAGAGAGAAGAGCGAGGGGAAATATTGGAAACTGGTTTATACGAGCGCGTTCGTTTTTTTTTTGAAGAGAGAGCGCATATAGCCTCGAGGCTGATGAAAAAAGAAGGGCGCGAGCGCGTATCGAGAATCGTAATTTCGCTAACCCACAGC
This sequence comes from Eupelmus urozonus, assembly GCA_900480035.1. Taxonomy (NCBI): domain Eukaryota; kingdom Metazoa; phylum Arthropoda; class Insecta; order Hymenoptera; family Eupelmidae; genus Eupelmus; species Eupelmus urozonus. The sequence goes on along the minus strand of UELX01002461.1, from coordinate 30,686 downwards.
GGAGATATTGTGATCTCGTGCGTGTGTGTTTGCTTTAGTTTTCAGAGGCGAATTAATGGCTTCGTGAGCGCGGGGCTCTGCCTCACGATAGCGCGAGCGAGATTATTGTAATTTCTTAAAGTGTTGCGTTTTATGGCACTGTAGGAAGCGGAAAGTTTTTTTTTTCGCTTTTGCTTCGAAACGGGTTCCGTTGCCGGGGCTTTATGAATAATCGGCGGCTTCGAAGCTCGGAAATTTTGATAACGCAGAGTCGAAAGTGTGCAGCGAAGGCAGGAAAGTGAATGTTGAGAGCGGGATTATCCGATATGAGGAAAATTACGATAAGGTTTGTTGAATGTTGGGATTTTTAATTTATTGCGATTGTGTTGATTTATTGATAAGGTAAATGGGATTGACACAGCTAGTTTGATGTAGCTAGACAATTCTGTATGTATTATTGCAGTTAATGATATATGGCTAAATGATACGTTTGAGAATATCTGAATTTTCCCATTATTTTCTCATGAGTGATTTTACTGACTTGAACTTTTATAATTGTTAATCAATTGCAGCTATACAAGTGATTTTGATCTTGTTAGATATTAATATTGACACAAGTTATAAAAGAGTTAAAGCATACTTTATACTATGTTAAAATCTTATTTAAACAAACTACATTTTTATAAAATAATAAAAGATATTAATAAAGCAATAAATTACAATTCTACCAGGCTTTTGCAAATACTGTCAACGTATTTTTCACACAGTTTAAAGGAATTGTAAAAAGTTATTTAAAGACTTTAAATTTATTACTATTAGCATAAATAATCAAGAAATCAAGATAAATAAGGTCATCTTGCATCTTTAAAAATAATGTCATAATTGATAGTTTGAAATTGGCATTAGGAGCCAATTAAATTTGTTATCTTCAAACATGATTATATCGCTAAAAATTAATTAAAAGTTTCCAATGTTTAAAAAACCTGTCATTAAATTCTATACCGTTTTACAATAGCAATCTAATTCTTAGAAATTTACAAGGCAGAAAGTTATAATCAATAGGAAAGTATTTTTTTTTTTTTTGTAGGAAAAAAAAGAAAAAATCAAACATATTGATAAAACTAGCTAGACAAATAAGACTTGTTATCTTCAAATTAATAGATTTCCAAGCCATATATTTTATAATTTAAAAAATTGTAAAATATTTAATTTCAAAAAGATGTATGCGCGCCTTAAATCATTCTTAAAGGCATACTATAGCCATTATAGTGCATAGACTTTATGTGTTGACAGACCGAGGAAGAGGAAAATAAAATCTGACGTACGGCCTAATGCAAAATATTTTCACATCCGCTGTCAATTGCAAATTACATAAGAAATATTTGCACAAGTGTATTGAATAAATATAACGGAACACAGAAACAAGATAACAGGTTTTCTCGTATAAATTACGATTTCTTTTTTGTTTCCTTTATAGCCAACAATGATCGACTCCACGTGACGAAAATCGTTAAGTAAGCATGTACCGAGACAAACTATGAATAGCCATTACGGTAGAGGAAGAGAAGGGGATTTATTTGAACGCCAACTACGAATGGAATAAAAAAGAAGTACACGACTGTTATCAGTTCAGTCTGCGGTTGAACTTATTATCATTTTTTTGTAGCTGACAATTTAGTTCAACTGTTACTAAGATGTTGAAGACTACGTTAGGATTTGCAGGAGTTTTACTTCTTCTTGGAGTTGCAAACTGTTTTGAGAGGTAAATTTAATCATTACTTAATAAGTAGAAGAACAAAAATAGACATTTTTATAGCTATCGACACAATTTTATCCCAATTTTTACATACGTATTTAAATTAAATATTTTAAAAATTAAAACTTTGTTTCAACAAAAATAGTAATTATATATTAGTGACAATAAAGTGAGAATTTAATAAATCTCTATTTTCCTTAATTTATATATAATTACAGAATAGTTTTATAATCATTTATTTTAATTATGCATCCTTATTACACTCTATCACATTGAAATGGCTACACTAATTTACAATTACAAAGAAATTTATTTGCAACTAACAAAAATTTTTCAGACGGTCAGAAGAATTGGTTCGAAAACGAGGTGGCTCTAAGACCACCGACTACAAGGTCTTCGTCCTAGCCCAAAGTTGGCCTCAAACCAGCTGCTGGAGTCTGAACAAACTGTGGCACGATTCGCAATCATGCAGCCGCTGCAGGATGCCAAACATTCCAAACGGTCAGTGGACTCTGCACGGACTTTGGCCGTCCAACATAGCTGGAGCTCATCCAGCCCACTGTACAAATGTGAATTTCGACCCCCAGTCTCTGGGTTCGGGATTGAAGAAGGAACTTAATGAAAAGTGGGCTACTTTCAAACTGGGCATGAACAACAACAAGTTCTGGAGCTACGAGTACAAAAAGCACGGAAGCTGTTGTTTGGACAACCATGAAACTAACACAGCCGCGAAATATTTCTCAAAATCTCTGGACTTGTTGGATCAATACAACGTGGGAACAGCCCTCAAGGAGGCTCACATTGTCCCTGGTGGAAGTTATGACTTCAATCAGGTTTATTCTGCGCTCGAGAGTCATTTTGGGGCCAACGCTTATCTTGATTGTACTCACAATCCCGTAAGTACAGCTGTGATAATCTAATGTATCATGATGGTAGAATCTTTTGTAATTTTTATTATTCATTTTTAGGACACTAAAGAGCAGTACGTTATGCAAGTTAGCGTATGCTTCGACAAATCTTTCCGATTAGTGGACTGTGCCACTGACAAGGGACACATCAGTAATTGCAAGCGCAGTCAGAAAATAAATTATCCAAGAAATTTAAAAACTTGTTAATATCTTGTAGTTAAGTTGTTAATTTTTTATAGTAGAAATGTTCCAGTTTTTATTATTTATAATAATTTAAGCTTATCTAATTTATTATTTTTCCAAATTCTTGTACTTCAATTAAATTTTTTTTATTTATTTATTAAAATAAAATTTATATTTAAATAATATATCCCTCAACATCACATGTACCATTTTTATTTTCATAACATTTTCCCAATTAAAAATTCTGAGATCTGCCAATCCATCAATCGATAACTTTATAAGAATACAGCCTGTCTATGTAAACAGTCAGGTGGACAAATTTACATTAGATAAAGTGCAAGGTTAATTAAAATTTTACACTTCACGGTTTGCCTTGATTATAATTTTATAACCGACTCTTATTAAAATTAGTTTTTACCTTGTAACCTTAATGGAAAAATTTCAACAATGAATAATTTATTTTTATAAACTTCAACTAAACATTTCCAATACGTATATAAGAAATTATATAAACGAAAATAATAGTTTCCATTGAAATTAACTATTAATTTTTAAAAACAACAAACAATAATTAATCGATAAGCAATTTATTAAAAATATTTGTTGTACAAGTGCAAATATTTTCATTTTTCTTCAAGTGAAAAATAAGTTAATAAAATTTTATTGATAACCGTGAAACCCAACGTCATTGGTAACAACCTTTTGCACGACTTTACAAAACAAATAAAGATAAACATAGAGTAAAGAAAGATATTTCAAAAAAATAAAAGTAGTTCATAGCAATATAAGAAATATATACAAATATCGCGTTACCTAGTAAGGAAAAGATATATTTTATTCAATTTAAAAATTTTATCCTCAATAAAAATTTCGCAAAACGCTTCGACAAAAAGCCTAACTTATTCAGTGAAAAACCTCGATTTCAAATTCACCTAATCATTTCAATCTCAACCCGAATACAAAGTCACAGCAAAAAGCGCCTTTTTATACAGCAACTAAAAAGACGACACGGCCGGAAATAAAAGTTTGCATTTATTCGCTTTATAGATTACCATAAACCGCAATAATGCGAACAGCTAGCGCAAGCATACGGACGAAAGCTTCCCCAGGACTCTCGGAATTTTACGAGCGCGCACCACAGCAGCGTCCCGCCTTCCTCCTCTCTTTTTCCTTTTCTCCTCTCTCCGCTCCTCGCTTATCGCGCCGGGAAATTCGCGAAAAGTGCCGGGCCGCCGACGTCACGGGGACGCCTCCTAGACGCGCTGGGACAATGAACCCCGGCGCTTCGAGCTTGGAGACACACACTTTGTCTAGGCGGGCGAATTTCGTTGATGCAGTGATATCGGTATGCAAGCTGTATGTGCGGGCAGGAGAATGTGAGCTTTACGAGGGACGGATGCGTCCGGATAAAGGACGCGTTTCCCTTTTTTTCCCTGGGCTGCTTTATGCCGCCGTATAATGCAAAATCTTTGGATTCCTCGCGGAAATTGAGGATTGCGACTGCGAGAGGTGGAAGAGAGCTGGGAGTTCTCGAGTCTGGGCTTGGGAATGGCATGAAATAGCATTTGGATTTTTCGTTTATTTATTTGCGTCGATTCTGAGGCGAACTATTTATATAATTTTATTCAATGCATTCTGGGTTATTCTTACTCTATTTTCATTCGGATGTATGGACCCTGCATTCTGCAAGCTAGGAAATCGTTATTTTTCGTGAAGAATGCGCATTCATGAAGTCTATGTGGAAGGCAGTTAAAAATTGGGACACATAAATCTATGAGCATGAAAAAAATTATCTTTTTAAAATGCAGATAGTATGCTCAGTATTTTAATTAAACACATGTTTTGTAAAAAACGCAATATTAAATGTTTATTGCAAGTGTCAATTTCCTAAAAATATATACAAAATATCATAAATATGTAGGCACAATATGCCTTACCGACGGATTATTATCTATTATGGAGTTATTGCTTTTATTATTCGAATAACAATATTTAAAACAAAAGTCTCTTATAAGCTCTCCTTAGTAGTTAAAAAAAATATGTTTGTAGAAATAATTAATACTTGTTGAGTTTTTTACTTTTAAATACTTTTTTATTATCCATTTGAAATACATGATAAAACTTAAAGAAAAAGATAAGACTACTTCTAATCGAGTTTCCATAAGCTTTCAGTATAGCTGTTTTATTTTAGAAGCAGAAAGTAAAACAAAAAAGAACATTTTAAAGTTATAACCTGATTTTATTGGTGCTAAATGCCTAAATGAATGAAAATCGGTCACAGCTGCACCTTGAAATACTAAAACCTTGAGTTTTCAAAAATAAGAAAAATAGACATAAGCAGCTATTATAGGAAGCTATAAATATGTTATTGTAAGTTCAAAAAACTAATGCCTTTTTACATTTGAATACAAATTAATACATATTTATATAAAACTAGAAAAATGTTTAATATAAGTTCTTTTCATAATTTTCTAAAAGGAAACAAAAATGAAGCAGTAAAATAGAAAGTACGTTGCAGCAAAACCTGACCTCGAATGCTTTTAAAAACATCAATTTTCCATATTTCAGAATTTATACTACAGTAACTAACGTTAAAGCCATGCATTTTTACTTCCAGCGCATCGAGCCGAAAAACGTTAAACGAGCCCATTCATAGCCAACAAATTTCTCAAAACCATCCCTGGCATCCGACTGCAACCACACATCGCAAGCTCTCAAGCTCCACTCAATAATAACTCAGCCCCTCTATTCAGCCCACAACCAGCAGAACGAAAATAAACGTATAAAGAAACGTCTCAAAAGAAAACGCAGTATTCAACCCAGCACTGTAAATAACAGCTCCCCCGCGAGAATTCGGTGACAGACCAATATCACGCCTTGTGGCTTTGCTTATTAAAGCTCGCTCCTTGCCAGTCTCCCCACGCTCCCAGAGCTTGCGCCTATACTTGCGTACACATCCGGCGCAGTCCCCTTAATGGTCCCGCTCCTGGCGCAGGAAAGAAAGAGTCGGCCCTCTGGATGATCGCCGCCGAGGCGATTCTTCGAGCGGAATGAATCTCCTTTGCTGGGTAATTAGGCAGACTACTTTCCGGAGTCGTTAAAGGCCCCCCGCGTAGCGCGTCCTCTAGCTTAAAAGCTCCCCTTTCCTCTTTTCTGTGGTGGCTGCCGGCTTTTTATAATCGCCGGCAGCGCGACTCGTTTTCGGATTTACCTCCATTCATGATAATTGCCCGCGTAATCGAAAGTTCAATTAAAAGTCGAGGCGCGGCCGGGGCGGGACTGGCCGTGGAAGTTTGGAGGAAAGTTTCTAGAGAGGCTCGAAGTTCGGGTGTATATTTCTTACTGGATTTTCTCGTTAAGTAAGACTTTGCTGAATTAGCGGTGACCATTTTTTTTGTCTTAATTTCTGGCATTGGTTTTTTTAAGCGTGGTCGATTTAAAGGATTGTAGATTATGGAACTAGCACTCGAGGGGGAGAAAAAGTTGATCGTAAAAGGTCGAGAATTGATAAAGATCAAATATTGAATATTTTTAAGTAGTTTGAGAAAAAGAAATAACAAACAGAACCGTAAATAAATAATTACTTCATTTCAACCAGTTTCAGGATCCAAACTTTTTTTCTAATAACTGCAATTGAAAATATTGCTGGTGTTTTTACTCACCCCAATTGTGATTAATGCAATGGTCATTGTATGCAGTCAACTTACCTGAAACAAAGTTTATTTTATGAGTTTTATTTATAACTTAATTATTAAAATTTATTTAAAAAAATTGTTGTAAAAAAGGTATTAAACTTATAAACATAATTTTCAAATTATTTAAATAAAAAGTGATATCGAGAGAAGCACATTTCTACTCTAGTGCGAATAAGCCTTATGTGGACATTTACAGAAAACGAGAATTAGCGTACGCTTTTTTGTTGGAGGTTACGATGTACTGGATTTGCTTATATTGCAATATATTCTTTTTAATGATAAAATAACAGTTTAATTTTCACAGTCCGTAATAGTAAAACTTTCGGACTTCATTAAATTTTCTTTCATCCACTAGTTTCTCACTCAACACATCCCATATTTCAAGATCAACCCTACCCACGTAACCACAAGAATTAAAAAACCAAATATCAAAACTCTCATTACACATTACTCTGACAAGCCAACGCATCGCCAAACCGGCATACCATCCCAGCGTTAACAAGATCAACACGCCATTAGAATGCTTTTTATCCTAACCGCGTTATCGCTTGGCAGCCGCATCTGCGCCATATAAAGCGCCGCAAAAGTGCACCGCATGCCTGGCTCTCCGCGCTCGTAACCAAGACCATTACGCCAGCATATATACCCGGCTCTGTGCATCCCCGCTATCATTACGCCGATAGACGTTAATCAGAATCCTAGAGACGCACGCGCGCCTCGACACTCCAGCTAATTAAGCGTCCTTTTATAATTACCACCCGAAGCGCGAGCGCGAAGAAGAAGAAGAAGAAGCTTATTCCTTGCGAGGATGCCCGTGCGAAAGCGGCACCAGGGGGTCTTTCAGCCGCTGACGGGCCGACGCGGAGAAAACAATTAAAGAGAGAAAACACGCCGGGGCAGGCTCGATAGACATATCGTGCCGACTTATGGCCAGGTGGAGGTAGGGTTCCGAGTGCTGGAACGAAATTGAATTTCATTGGGGAGTTGACGTGATGAAATCGGGCTTGATTAGCGGTCATTTATTAGAGGCTTGATATGGGTATGGGGGTTTTGTTGGGGTATCGGTTGCTGAATTTAAGCTTGGGGAATTTTTAATATTGATTGTATAAGTTATAGACAAGCTATACTCTGAAAAAAATTGGGAGTATCAATAAAAGTTTAATTGGTTAAATTAAATATTTCTTGAGTGAAACGGGTTGTATTAAATAAATTGTAGATTTATCGAATCAAAAAAAATTTAATCAATTCAATTGAGCCTTCCAATAAAATATGAAATGTTTGTAATAAATGTTGTTAATAAAGATTTGAAGTCCACAATGCACAGAATGTTTTTTGTTTTAGTTAATTTTTGAAATTATATATTTTTTCATAACATCCTACACTGTAAACTCAAAAGTGCGAAATCTGGAAGTAAAAAGTTTAAAACCTACATTTTATTCTTTATAATAAAAATTTAAAATGTAAGTTTTAATTCATACTTAAAGTAATTTTTATTTACTGAATTTAAAATCATGAAAATATATACAATGTTGAATTAAAAGATTTCTAATAGAAAATAAGAGTAGTATATTAAAATGGAGATAATTATCTGTATTATGAATATAAGTAAATATTTATATGTATTATTTATATTTTTAAACGTCGAAATAATTTTTAAGTATTAATATTGCTACGATATTATTATAATATTGTTACAATATTGTAACAATACTGCTACAATACTTGCACAATGTTAGTACAATCAGTATAATATTTATATTGTTTCAATATTGTAGTAACATTATAACAATATTGTGTTAGTATTGTTTCAATATTATAGTAATATTGTGATATTGTAACAATATTGAAAGAATATTAACATAATATTCTTGCAATATTAAAGTAATATTAACACAATATTCTTCCAATACTGAAATGATATCAATACAAAATTCTTGCAATATTGAAAGAATATCAACACAATATTGTTGCAATGTTGAAAGAATATCAACACAATATTGAAAGAATATTAACACAATATTGTGACAATGTTGTTACAATATTGTTACAATATTAACGCAATGTTGTTATAATATTGTTACAATATTAACGCAATGTTGATATCATATTAATGCAGTATTTTGTATAATACCAGTAAAATATTGCTAAAACATTAGTGCCATTTTGATACAATAATATATTGCAATATCTTACCAGTATTGTAACAATATTATTATAGATTTGTATTATATTCTTCTATATAACATTGTTACAGTTATGTTACTATAATATCTATAAAATTTTGCTGAGACAAATAATTGATGCAATAATGGTAAAATATTGATTTAGAACGTACTTTTACGCCTGAAAGTTACTTTAAGGATTAGAACCTATATATTTTAAACTTTTATAAAGATTTAAATTTAGGTTTTAAACTTTTTACTTTCAGATTGTTGAAGCCTTAATCTATATTTAATACATTTTGCTATTATTTACATTACTTTACACAACAGAAATTGCTAGAATTGTTAAGCCAAACACGCATAGACATGCAGTCATTATGAGTGATGCTCCTCTGAAAATATGTAGGAAAATTTAACGTATACTAGAAAATTTTGGAATTTCCAGAGTTATGATTTAAGCTTAATAATTATATCCATAAGTACCTTATGTCTAAATTGTAAGACATTCATGTCTAAACAAGCATAGTTAATACGGATTAGCGCTATTGAAGCAATGCGAAAGATTCAATCCTACCTGAAGTGCTAGACGCACGTAAAAATTAGTTACCTCCCACCGCTGAATGTCTACAGCAATCAAAACAAAATTTTAAGAATAATATTTCCATCTTCAGGTAAAACAAAACTAATGTGTACTCTCTGCAGCGGATCAGTCTCAACAAAAACATAAACCAAGAAAGACCTTCTGGTCTTACGCGATACTTGTACATAATTTAAATATTATTAGAATATATACATTTTATACAGATTTTGCACTTTTGAGTTTGGAGAGTAATTAAACAAACATTTTATAAATATTCAGACACCTGATAATCGACCATACGTGAAAATTAAAAACCGCAACTGCCATAAATTTGAAAAACATTACTTTCAAACTTGAAAATCCCAACAGAAAATTTATCTACCCCCGATATCCATCTCCGAACAATGTGGTATTAATCGGCATACATCGATTAAAATAGAGAAAGCTCCTTCAATTAAAAGTTGGACGCATAGCGCAATATCGATGCAAAAGCCCAGAGAATCAACTCGATTGCTCGCACATGTAGAAGCTCACAGAGGGCAATTGCCAATTGCCAGCTCGATGTACGCTCGAGCAAACGATAGCTTCCGAGTACGTACAGGATGAAGCGGATCGCCGATTCACCTAGATATACTGGAATTTCGGCTGTACTAACAAGCGAAATAAATTTTGATTTGTTTCGGGAGTTTGGATGGTAAAGCTGAAATATTGTTTGTTTCTGGCAAATGAATTTTGCTGGGTGATCAATTTTTAATCTTGATTTTGAATTGTTTATTGAACGTGATCTTTTGGAATGTACCATTACGCTTTGTGCAAGTGAGAAAAAAATAATTGTATCAATATTATCATAATATTTTTTTAATATCATATTAAATTTTTTATTTTAAAATCCTTTAAATTGTTAATAAACGTGCAAATTTGTACACTGTTAAAAAAATAATAAAATAAGCTTCTGTTACCGAGTCAGCTATAAACATTCAAATGTCTTGTCAACGGAAGCTAATTTTAAGAAGCATACATAGAAAAAAGAAGTAAAAGTTAATGTGTCTATTGCCCCATGAAGCCAGTGCTATTTCATTACAGGCTAACACTAAAAAAGTGTGTGCTTCAGCCACCAAAGTACAAGAAAAACAGATTTTACGGAGCTCGATAAACGCAAAGTTATACGCTAGACGTACGAATTACCGGAAAGAAAAAGTTATCTAACACGAAATAAATAGCTATTAACAATATGGTATGGAATAACTGTGTAGCTCTTTTGTAACTGTAGCTAGTGATTAGTAAGCACAGGCAGCTGGTGCTTTCGAAGCGTTTGCGCGCATACTGAGCCTAATAAACCAAACTGCAGTTTGCGAGAAAGTGTCGGCAAAAGAGCTGTTGCTCATCCATTAACCATATCGCGACGCATGCGTAATAAGCACCAAGAGCCACGTAATAAGATACTTGCACGGGTAGTTGATGCTGCGTGCAACGGAAACAGTGTGGAATGGTTGGTGGAAGGACAAATGAGAGATGAGGATTTTAAAGACAATGGTGGCTTCTGTATTAAGTATAAAGTTAAAATAATTGCAGTTTTTCTTGTAATATTGTAGGGTGTTTTGTCGTTTGTGATTGCTGGAATTAATAATTTTGGTTTATGTGTTTTAGAGAAATTTGTACTTATTTTTGATACAAGATTTATTGAACTTTACAGTCAATATTTGATTTGTAAAAATATTAAATTTATTATTGCATATTTGCTTTTTCATAGAATTGAATGAGCAATATTGATATTTTAAAATTTATATAGCAAAATAATAAATAAATAAAAATAAATAAAATGATAAAGCTATTCTCTAAACTCTTTTAATTTATTGTTGTAATTCCAAAAAAACTAAAAATTAAATCTGTTAATATCTTACGAATTAATAATTTGTAGAATATAAATTCTACTCTGTAAATAACATGGATATTCGATATTTATAATTATAATTAATATTAAATTAACTCATGGTCAGAAATAAATGATAAGTTCGTTTGAAATACAGTTAATTTAATAAAGTGGATGCATCAAGTAAACAATTCTGAACAAGTTTTAATTTATTATAAAAGCTTGTATAATTTTACAAACTTTACATTAATCTTCTTTTTTATGTACTAATACGTATTTTACCTATTGCTCAAACCCTCAATTCACAATTATATTTTAATAACATTTTTACGATTGCAGTATTTTAATTAGTAAACATAAAAATTTTGAAATACCTTTTGCATTTCCTGGAAACTAAACATGATTTGCATTTCGACTCATTCCGAATAAAATTTTTTATTAACCGTCGTTCGCAGAACTGCTCTTTTATAAAACATTAATTTTAGCTCCGCAATATAACATCCGTTTATAAAACTCGCTTCACAACAAAATGAAGCTAAGAGAAAAACCCATCCAAAACAAAGCAACATTATCAAAAGCATCAGCTAAGCGACTTTTAATTGCGCAATCGCCTCGAAATGAAACACTCCTACCCGCGATTCTCGAGCAGGCCCAAGCGCCGCAGAAGAAATGGCTCGGAAAAGTAGAGAGGCGAGCTTTGGGTGCGAGGAAATAACGCTTTTATTTACGACTACCGGCGCGTAGGAGGAAGTTCCAGGCCTCGCTTAAGTTTCCGCGCATCGCGGCCGTTAATTAAATAATATTTCTCGAGTCCCCACGAGGGCAGAGAAAGATAGGAGAAAGAGAAATAAAGGGGACAATGGGAGAAACAAGCGGCACTGGGCTGTATCTGGCGTCGCAAAGGAACGAACGAAGATGAAAGGTACATGAACGCGCGCTACGGGGGTAGAGAGAGAGGAAAAAAAACATGAGTCTGGTAAGAGCGCTTATTGCGGTATCGAGATCGTAACTCAGGACCAGGCCGGTCATAAACGTCCCCCGTGGCCTGGTCTCGCGCTCTGGTCACTCTACCACTTGGCTTCTCTCGGCTGGGCTCTGCACCACCCCATTTAACCAGCCATCCGTCTCACCTAACTACGTCTCTTTTTAACTCTCTTTTTCTCTAGTGTTCGCTCCCTCTTTTGCTCTGTCGCTCGGCTCTTTGTTTGGTATCACTGTTTTCCTCTTATTCTGTTCGTCGTTGTGTCTTTTTTTTTTCGTTGGAGGATTCAATTCTCTCGATTGGTCTGAAAATGATGAAATAAAAAAGATCAGCCCGTAAAAGAGGTTTGTCAGGTGAGCGCTGAAACCTTTATGGTCGTAAGTCGCTTAAAGGCCTGACCGAGTTCGATAATCTACAGAGTGCGAAAAAGCGGGATGTGTGTTTGAAGCCGTAAGAATGAAATTGCTTAGATTCGTATCGGCTTAGGGGGCTGTTCGCTCGAGTGATTCTTGATTTATTTGGGCAATAATGCGAACGTTTATTTCAAAATGCTACTTATAGTAATGCATTTTGTGTGTCGTTCTTAGAATGGTCTGTGGTGACAATATAAAATCGTATATATTTTCAAAATTTTCACTGCTTTAATAAGACGTATAAAAATACAAACCATTATTTACATAATATTTATCTAAGATAAATAAATTTAAAAATATAAGTTTAATAGGTGTAAACCGCATGTTCGGTTCTAATTCATTGTTTAGTATTTACAAAAGATTCTTTTAACTTGTTAATTTATTTTGTTGCAAACATAATAAATGCGTTAGCAACAAAAAATACGAAGCTGATAGTAAAATAAGCTAAATATAAAAATTAAAGATAGAACTTTACATGTAAAATAAAGTAGATTCTATTTACTATGAGACAATTGCGCTATTTAAAACTTATGCAATCTTATTCGCGTAATACAAAATGAAAATGTATTCCTTTATCATCCTCTACTATGCTAAATGCATGCAATAAAGATACTACTATCGCAATCACGTATTATGCTTCTGTAAGCACGATAATATTTATTAGAAAAACAAAGCTCGCATGCAGAGCGAGCCTCCGAGCTTCTATTAAAACAAGCAAAAAATCAAGAACCTCGAAAAAGAGAGTGCACCCAAGGGCTCGAACATTAAAGGCATAGAAAAAGCTTAGATCCCGCGATAGCGTAATTTTTCACCAAAAACAATGACCTAATTTAAATTTAAGAAAGTCGATACCCCGTCCAGCACGGAATATCCTAGCGTACACGTGGCCAGATAAATCCTGACTCTGACCTTTCTCCTTCTCTCTTTTTCTTCTTCTCAAACGCTATACCAACGTCGCGCGCGATTTCAACGCCAGATACGATTTTGCGAGGAGGAAGAGTCTAGCTCTGGCCGAGGGGAAAACCGACACGGTAGGCACGGAAAGAACGCGTATGTACACCGCTGCGCGCCTCCCCGTGATTTTACGTATGTAAATGCATGCAAACACCTTGCAAAGGCCGCGCACGCTCTCGCTCTCACATGCATACGGCCAAGCGAGAAAGCCATTTGTTGCGCGAGAGCATATATATGCCCCCACCTCTCATACCCATTTCTTACCTTTGCGATTATAAGCAGTTATGCGAGCGCGAGAAGTTCGAAAAAGGAGGAGTCGGAGAGGAGAAATTTGCTCGGACAAATCGATGAATTGTGATGTGCCGGGCTGCGGTCGGGCTAATTCTTGAAGTGCGTTAGAAGTACGGAGATAATTGGAAGATGAATAATAAAATAGGAATAATTATTAATATTTTTTAATTTCTTTAACTATAAGTAAATGTTAAGAAAGTAAAATCATGCAAGCCGTCTTTAATGATTCAATAGCATTGCAGTAGAATTTTCTTTTTCATATAAAAGCTCTTATAATTATTTTATTAAAAAATATAAATTAACACAATAAACAATTTTAAAAAATATTAAAATCTAAAAATATAGAATAAATATAGAAAAAATATAGAAAATATGTATTTTTCATAATTTTGTATTTGTTGTATAAAAGTTTATTTTTTCAAATAACCATAATAGTTTTAATCTTTCTTGCAAAATAACAAATAACTTCGAAAATTATAATACAATTTTCTTTCATTAAAACTAAAAGCAATACTATTTATAAATCTTATTATTTCAGACAGTAATTCAGTGAATTGAACAATTTTCTACGTTATTGTACGAATTCTCGGAATACCAGAGTAGGTATATGTACTCTAGAGAAGGAGGGGAAAAAGGGATTAAGATCAAAGGTTGAATTGAATTATATAAATGAAATCAAAATACATGTTTACGTTAGTCTTTTGCTATCCACTTCCTTAACCACATCCATCTTTACATGTATTTCTTACATTAAAGATGGTATAGACTTAAGTTAGATATTTTTTATTTAAAATAAACTCCAATATAATAACGATGGAATTACTCAATAATAATTTTTTCCTTACATTCAACTTCCGTTCGTCGTCATATAATTTAAAAACTGTATACTTAAAACATTTTATGTTTGAACTATTACAGGTGGTATATTTTTAGTTGCTTGACATGTGGTACAAATCCATTCAGCAAACACTTCATGCATCAACATTTGGTATGCTTCTACTGTCAATCCAGAACAATGCATATGATACCACCGTTTACAGCCGACCTCGCAAAAAATAGCTTTATCATTACTTTTGATTATTACTGCACAATTTTTGCACGGTTCTACCGGAGGTACTTGTCGCATTCGATGATTGAAAATTATCGCTTGATTTACTTCGTACGCTCTTTCCGCCGCTTGATTTGCCTGCATAGATTTTGAACATGCTTGATTTTCTAATTCAGATTGCATATTCCTAAATCTAGAACTCATTTGATCATCTAATCCTGGTTGCATATTCCTTGGCCTAGAACAGGCTTGATTTTCTAATCCTGGTAGCATCGTTGGCATACTCAAATTCATTTCAAGTTCTGCTAAGAGGTTTACACTTCTTGGAGCATTATTTGATGGACTTATCAGATAATGATTTCGATTACTTGCAAGATCTTTATTCGTGTACGGTAATGGTGGTCTATAATTTATATAACTGGGAGCGTTTGACGTATCCTTTGGAAAGATTGAATTCATTCTAGGCATTGTAATATTTGGTGGTGCTTGTGGTCTATTCGAAGGTCCACGAATACTATTCATTTGATGCGGATAATACGCAGATGGATTAGATGACATATTAAATCGATCATTGGAACCCAAAGGAGCTCTTAAAAGGTTTGCTAGATTATGACCTATGTTCGATCCAGGACTTCCTCTACCGTCGTTTAAATAGTTATTTATAGAATTTATTACATCATTCATTGGTGAACTATTAAATGATGGTCCACCTATCGACGAACTGTTCATTGCTAAATCATTTATAGCGTTTCCTGTATTATGACTAATATCCATGTTCATATGGTTTACAGTACCCATAGGATTTTGTGACGTCTTAGTATGGTCACTGGATATCATATTCATATTACCCAATGATGGAGTTTGAAATTTCATAGAATTCATAGGATTACCCATTGAGGGATTACTCATACGAGTTATTGTGAAATTCATTCTGTCATTTGGTTGCATAGGATTCATGTTACTTGGTTGCATTTGATTCATACTGTTACTTTGTTGCATTGGATTCATACTGTTACTTGGTTGCATTGGATTTATGTTACTTGATTGCATTTGATTCATACTGTTACTTGGTTGCATTGGATTTATGTTACTTGATTGCATTTGATTCATTCTGTTACTTGGTTGCATTTGATTCATACTGTTACTTGGTTGCATTTGATTCATACTGTTACTTGGTTGCATAGGATTCATATTGTCACTTGATTGCATTGGATTCATATTGCCACCTGATTGCATTGGATTCATGCCACTACTTCGTTGCATCGGATTCATATTGCCACTTAATTGCATGAGATTCATATTGCCACCTGATTGCATTGGCTGCATGCCACTACTTGGTTGCATCGGATTCATATTTCTCATTTGGTTAATGTCGTTATCTGTTTGATAAGAAGTTGGAGAAGGCATTTGTGGTGATCTACCGGGTATCCTAAAATTCGTTCCTTGTGATTTAGGCTCATCGTCAAAAGGATTATTAGCGAAAAGAGTGTCGCTAAATCCAGATGCTGGTGGAGGTATAAAATTATTAGTAAAATTTTCCATAGCTGATACAGCTGATGTAGATGTTGTTGTCGAGCGATTTGGTCCTGCATTTATTCGTCTTTTTTTCTTTGCATTTGTGACTTGTGGAGGTGACGTTGAATCTGCTGGAAAACCTCTATTTGAATCCATCTATAAAAAAAATTAAGTTCGAATAAAACGAACTCTGAGGCTTTTAATTCCTTGTATCCATATTTATATATATTTCTTTTATTTTATTTATATGTTGGAACGTTTAAAACTGGACTATAACAAATGTTTATCAACAGATTAATCAGTAAATACTCTTAAAATTAACTGCTCATTCAAATATATGTTTGAATTACATCGTTAATTATTTTTATTCATTTACTATTCCTACAATTAAGTTTCAAAAATACATTTCATATTTAAAATAAATATTTTTATTAAACAGCAAACGGTTCTTATAATTTTTGTACAATCTAAAACTCTTTTGTAATTGTTTTGTTAAGATAAAAAAAAATAAATAAAATGTTAAGTATATTATATTTTTACTAAACCAATTCTTTATTAAGTATATGTTAATTCACGCCAAATATAGTGAACATTTAACTACACCTAAATATAAACATCGTACACGTACTGACAACAAATATATAGTTTTTATTTTTAATTCAAAGTATAACTGATATACATTAAGTAAAACATACACAACAGAAATAAAACATTTAATACGAGTATGAAACGTGTATGTACAATTATTACAGAAGTGATAATATTTTAAGTTGATAAAAAAAACCGTTGAACTACCTTTTCAATTGAGGTTTAGTTTTCCTAAACGGTGAGAGTGTCGAAAGCCAAGCCGATAGCGTGCAGATGAAGCTCTCGATCAGTACATGTAAAAGGTGAAAGCTTTCTCCTACTCCAACCCTAGTCAATGAGGGCTCGATGAGGGTAGAAATTAAATGGGGTGGACTCTCGATTAGTTCGCCGATCCACACCCGCCCCTCTTTCTCTCTCTCTCTCTATCTCATTGCAGACCTCTTGAGGGTGGAGTATTCCCTTGTCGGTTATTCAGATCCCCACGGCTAATCCAGCATTATGAATATTTTCTCATTTTCATCGTTGAGTAAAGTAACTTCGGGCAAACTTTAATCTCTTGCTGTGCCTTGTGATTCGTAATTGGAATTGTCACTATTTGGTCATTTTTACACTTAAATATTAAGAGATGGTTTTATTATTTTGAAATGTAATTGGGTGAATAACTGATGACAGGCTTCGCACGCTACTGACGTAAACAGCATAGCTTGTTATACTTACAAGACTTACATAAACTTAATGTATATATTGGATGTACACCTACATAGTTAAATTTTGCTAAATCCATGAGAAGCAAATATTTTGGATCTCTCAGAATAGTAGACGCCTATGGAATTGTAAATGTTATTGAGAGAGATTCGTGCTCTGCATACGTTATTGTTTTGTTCCTTCGTATATAAATCCACTGTTTTCAAAAACTATTGAAAACACATTTTAATGAGTTCCTTAATTTATGATTGTATTATGATAAATAACAGTTATTAAAATTTATTTTTAATATCGTATACTCATGTTTAATTTTACTGTTTTTTTTTCTTTTTATCGACGATGTCTTTTTATTGATTAAGTTTAATACACTATATTTTAACACACGTACCAAAGACAAACGTATATTTAAAAAAATAATTGTTTTAATAATACGTACGTATTAAATAATTGTTCTAAAAGATTAACAATAATTTAGAAAAATAACATGCTCAAGATATATTAAAATGTAAATATACAAAGTAAACATTATTTTTGTAAAAAAAAATTTTTGTCTTAAATATCCAGTTTGAGTACGTCATTATTCGGTACATTAATTTTAACTCCGCAAACTTAAAAGGTAACATCATATCCAATATGCGTAACAAATGTTATTACGGTTATAAAAGCCCACCCTCGTATAATAATGACAATATGTATTTTGGAAAGGAAACGATATAGCTAAGACAGCGAAAGATCATGTACTGCTCATTCTACTGAGATTATAATAAATAATTACATAAATGTACTACCATATTAATGAAATATTAAATTAATATTATTAAAAATATTCATAACTATTGAAAATTATAGCGTTCTTCATATACACCTTATTACTTGATCAATCAATCCCAATGTAAAAAAAGCTTCTTCACTATAGCTATTCAGTAATCCCTTCTCATTAACACAGTATAATACTTCCCGAATAACAGCATCACAATCGCAAAAATACAACCACCCTTAATCGACTCGCAAAACAAAAGCACCCCTTCCCACCCCCCAAATCCACCGAACAACACCAACTCGCTGCTATAGCAATATCGGCAATATCCGGCGCATTAATGGCTTGATTTACGGATTCCGACGATTCTCACAACACGCACCAGAGAGAGAGAGAGAGAGATTCGAAATATATCCTCCGCACTTAGCCGCGCGATCTAGCGCTGCTGCTCCCCTCCTCGTTTGCATCGCACGCTGCAGCAGCAGGCCTGCATACACATATGCAGCAACTCGTTTGTCAAGGCCTTAAACGCGCGCCGCGTTTTCCGCGGCCTCGCCCTCTCGCTTGATTAACGAGGCGGCGGCTCATTGTTGCACGGCTCTCTCTCTCTCCTGCTTTACTGCATATTGCCGCGCGGCCGATCGTCGCGCACGTGCTACAGCCCCGAGGATGTATGGGTGCGATGCGCGGCCCTCGCCGCCTCATTACTCGCCCGGTAGTGCGAGCGCGTGCCGGAAAAATATCGCGGAGGGTTTGCGAATTTCGAGGCTTTTTCGAGCTTCGGGGGGCTTTCTGTGGTTGGGGAGAGGTGGAGGGGTTGGAGTTGCGTTGTTTGACTTTTTGACTTTTCGATGTGGCGGTTTGGTTTGGAGAGATGAGCTTGGGTAGAGTTTGTTGGAATTGTGATTACGGTGGGTCTGGTTTAGTGAAATTTTCTTAATGTTTTATTGTGTATAAGCTCGAAAAACCGAAGTAAATCTGAAAATTTCTAAACGAAATTTAATATTATTATATTTTGGTATTTATGGAGTCATTAACTATAGCTATATATTTGATATTGAAAATCAAAATGAAAATAGATTGCCTGAAGTCAAAAAACATAAAACGCTTGTAATTTAAATTCTCTTACCTGTAATTTCCAGTTTTATCTTCTTAGCCCTTTTTCCTTATCATTAACTACGTTCAAGTTACGTGAAAATTATTATTATTTACTCTTAATTGAAGTAAGCTACTTCCTAATCTGTCTAAAGGCTTATCATATTTATGAACTTATTAAAAACTTACCGGATAAAAACGGGAATATCCAACAATGTTGCTACGTACCTAAGGACATTAACATCAAAAAGCTTTTGATAAAACGAGCTTCCGCGATACATAATATACCCACTTACGTTACTTATATTCTCCCAACAAAGTTGCACAGATGCCTCTCGATAATAACAACGTATCTAAGCGCACAATTCAAAACAAAACCCCGGCCTCGCGCAGCGCATAAACTTTAATGCTCTCCTACAGTCCTCGCCTCGCGCGAATCTCGTTCCGGTTAAAAAGCTCGTCAATAACTTCATCAACTTTTTGCGCTGCGCGCGAGCTGCAAGTCGTAAATTTGTCATAAATAACGAAGGACGCGAGCGCGCGCTCGCGTCAAATGACGACGGAACACTAGCAAGGAGAAATATTCAAGCAATGTTACCAAGAGGAAGCGATTGCTAAAGATGATTACCAGGCCTGCTTTATGAAGTATTTGCAAGCGCGAGTCCGCGCAGAGCGCGCGCCGCGACCCGAGGAGTCGCACGTTAGAATGAATGTATGGTAGAGAGTGGAGAATGGGAAAAATCGTAATAAAAAATGCACGTGTGTGCAGCTATGATTCACGTTGATAAGCATGGGATGGATGAAGAAAGGAATTGTTGTTTACGATTGTAAAGTTTTATTTTGTAATAAATTTTTTGGATTATGATGTGTAAGTTATGCTTGAATAATGATTTTATAAGGGGAAAGTTTTTTTTAGTTACGATTTCGGAAATCTAAAAATTAAAATTGAAATTATTGTATCAAAAGGCGCACCAGCGCACAGTAGCCTCAAAAAGAGTAAAAGGGAAAAAATTCGTGCTTAAAAATTTGGGTGTATGAAATTCAACTTTGAAAACGAGAACTTGTTCGCAATGCACTAAGGAATAAGGTAGGCTATGCGATTTTTTTCATAACTTAGTTATTTTTTATTTTACGACCCTCCGAAGGTGAACCGAAAGTCATATCATAAAGGAATGATCGAAATCAATACTTGACAGATTGTAACTCTGGAACATTTTTTTGTATACGATACTTAAGTATGAATATACGTATATGATTATACATATATTATATTATTATTATATTATAACTATATTATACCAAAAAAAGTCTTCTGAAAATCAACTAAATTCCTTCGTTCAGAATTTTACAGTTAATAAAAATATTTTCGTTGCTCAACTTTAACCAAGCATAACTTTAGTTCTAATTATCAAGTCTTAAATCTGAAAACGGCAAATTAAAGCTTGTTTTTTCTACTTTAATGATAGCTAATAAATTTATTCAGAATATTCGTAGACTGAAATATTCGCATTTAAAGTAGAAGCTCATTTTTCATATTTTTCTTAAAATAGAACTACAAACGTTGATAAAATAAGTTTTCCAAAGCGTTTGACCGTACCCAAAAATATATCACAAAGTTTCATCAAGATCTGTGATTCGGAGATGTGATACTCTTCTAGTAAGTTATGAAAAAACCGCATAGCCTACCTTATTCCTTAGTGCATTGCGAACAAGTTCTCGTTTTCAAAGTTGAATTTCGTTCACCTAAATTTTTAAACACGAACTTTTTCCCTTTTCTTCTTTTTCGGACCACTGTGCAGCGCTTTGCCGACAAAAAATTTTGCATGCAGTTTTTAATGTTATTTATTTATAATAACATTATTAGCGACTTATTTGTATTATATAATTTATACAACAAATGTATCATGAAGTGACATATGTTCAGCAATAAAATCTTTTCTAATAGTTCTCTCTAATCTTTCCATAAGGAAAATTTTGATGAAGAATGTTAAAAAGAAAAAAATGAAACTGTAAATGTGATCTGGTTAAGAAAAAAAAATTTTATTTCAAGATATTGAATACGTTTAAGTAATTTTTTTAAAAAAAGAAAAAACAGTATTTTTTGTATTAAATTTTTTTCAATTTACGACGATTGTGCGAAGATGACATGAATAACTTAATAAGTAATACATATAAAAAAAATTTTCTTTATATATCAACAACTGAAAGTTTTTAGTGATTTATTAAGAAAATAATGAAACTTCTAGAGTCTCTCAAAACAACTTCCCAAGCTACATAGCAAGGAGAATCAATCAAAGCACAGTGCATAGATGGAAACACAAGCTAAAAACTTGACCAATGTTAAGAAATAATAGTTATTTATGCACCAAGGGAGTAAAGTAGGTATTTATTCCCGCGGGTGAAGTTTGCTGCCCGAGCTTTAGCGAGGGCAGCTAATCATCCAAGGGAATAAACGCCTACTTACTCCTTGGTGCATACAAAATTTTTCTCAAGTTCTTTCAATACATATTGTTTTACGAATTGCTGTGGCACAACAGCTAATGAATACTAAATGTAAATTTGAATTTCTAACTGATTCTAGTATATATGTATGCATATTTGACTACTAATAATAAATGCAAAAGCTATCTCTTCGTAAAATTTAAAGTGTCTCGATTATAACTCATTTTAGTTACATTATAAATAAATTATTAAAAATATAAATTATTTTACATAGATTTTATAATTGTTATGATTCTATATAAGTATAAAATGAGGCTTGTTTCAAATTTGAACAAAACTAACAGTAAATTAGCTAGATTACCGTTAAGCTTCTACCGGGGAATAAATTATAAAATAAAAATAAATATAAATTATTTTTTCTGATAAGTAGGTAATAAAATAAATAAATTTTGCTATTATAAACAGATATTTGCACGCGCACACAAACATCTTCTAAAGAGTATATTTCGATTTTAAATATTCTCAAACACGTTTACAACATGCTTTAAAAAAATTATTTTTTAGCATACGACGGTTTTGAGTGACGACTTAATTCTCACTAAGCAAAGATTAAAGTACTCCTCTATTTCTCTTTTAACGTTATTTTTCTTACTTTTCTTTTATATTTTCAGTTACTTTCCTTGAAATCAAGATTTAACGTTGCCTTTCTGTTATTTTTATTTATTTTTCATTGACGTCGGTCTGATATAATAAGCGCCTTATTATCAAATCACTATGCCAATTTAAATTAATATTTTTTGAAAATAGTAAGTCTTGAATGAGAGCTTACAGCATATAAATTCAACGCTCAGTCCGCTATCATTACCATTGCCGTAGTAGGATTTGAAGGAACATATAAATTGCATCCTCTTTCACATTTCAGTCATCTTTGATAATTGAGTTTTTATAGTAATCAATTATATGATTTTTGTGTACTATTATTTGGCAAATTTGATGAATAAAAAATCTTACAAGATAATTTTTCTGATAAAATTTTTGAAATTGCATTAACTGAAAGAGTTTGAAATATTTTATTGTATTATTTCTTGCTATGTGAATAAGATATTATATAAATATAAGCATATATAGCCTTACAGTATTATGAATAGCAGAACTTTGCAATGATATAATATATCTATTTAAAATGAAGATTTACCCTAGAAAGTAAACATCTATGAATTCATTTTAAGATCTGCTTCCTCCCACAAACAAATTATATCATCAAAATTCATCTGGCAATTATTAATCATACCTTCCCAATGCACAATATCAAACTTCGATCAAAAGCAAAATCGATAGCCGCAGTTTTATTAATTTAAACTGAGCTGACTGTTGCATGGACGTAGGTGAGCTCATGCTGCATAAGAAAAAACTAATAATATACTGCCGAGAAAGTCTGTAAACCTCGTCGTCTCAGGACGAAAACGAGTCGGAAAAAGTAATTGACCTCGAGCTTCGCTTAATCGAGAGAGAGAGAGAGAGAGAGAGATGCGAAGCTTTTTCTTAATTGTTTACCATTGCCCCGTCGGCTCTGACAAGAGATTAGGTACTCATCGAGTTTGTCCCGGCTGCTGACTTTATTCCGTCCTCTGCTCTCGTCAGCCGGGTCATCAGATAAACGGAACTGACTCCTCACGGTTGTGTTGCGAAATAAGATATATAATTAAGCCGACTCTAATCTCATTTACATCTTATTTTCGCGAAGAGCGAAAAAGTAGAATTTTTGTTTTAATAAGCGAGATTGATTTTTGTCGTCATCACAGCGAAATAACAAAACTCGATAAAAGTTTACGATCTTAAATCTTATTCTATTTTAAGTTTAATGTAAATTAGTGATTTAAGAAAGTAGGCTTTATAAAAATTATCTTAGTACATAAGTATGTAATTGCATTTATTCGGATCATCAAAAACAATTTAGTACAGTCTCATCTCGAATAGATCATTTCATCACAAACTCTCGATATCCATCTCGATTTCCTCTGTCTGATCTAACTCGGTTGCTTTTTCCAGAGCCGCAAGACTCACAGGCTCGCTAGGGTCCAGCCTTTTTTCTTGACTCCTGCCAGCTTTTGAACGCCTACTAGAGCTGTAGAGTGGATTCTCGAAATGCTCGCCGCTCACCGACTGTACGCTTGTTTCGTCTTCTTCAGCTATCTGTACGTTGCCCTCGAAGATATTCTCGAATCTGGCGAAGGCAAAGGACTTGCGTTTTATGCCATTAACGCGCGTCTCCACGATGCACATCGCCGCGCCAAGCTCCCTGCACGCCTCCCAGATTCTGAAAATTTATTGGTTTTCATAAATGCGCTATTTATATTTCGTCATCAAAAAATTTTATGCTATGTATTAAGAGAATCCGGGACAAAAAACGTTTAGGAATTTGTCATTTCGTACTGAAAAAAATAATCCCGTCCCGAAGTCGGGATTTAATCCGTCCTGATCTTTTTTTTTTTAAACCTTTTATTGTGCTTTGTTGTGGAACACGTGAACATTTTTGGAATCAAATTGAAAGGTGTAAATATTATTATATTACGTGAAAAACTATTTATTTCTTTCACTCTTTTAATTATAGGACTGTTCGTTGTACTATTAAATTTATATTTTTTGTTACGATTTTTTTATTTAAATACGCGGTTCCTCTTTTAAAAAGAATGTTTTTTTACCGTATCACATTATTATGCTAACGTATTGTATTTTAGTGTTGGTGATAGTTTTATTTATGTTAATGAAACGAAAGCTAAAAATAAATGTGAATATATTATAATCTATTATCAATATTCCGGAAACTAACTATAAGTATTTAAAAAGGTCTAAATGTATAACTATGAAACTATAGATGGAAAAAGCACATTGATATTCATAAATTTTCTAGTTTAAGGTGACTACGGAAGTTAGGCTATAGGTCTCGTTTCGTAGTTTACAAAATATACGCTTCTGATTTACAAAATTCTTATCATTTTTTAATCTTCCACCATTTTTTAAGGCCATCGGAATGGTGGAAAACTTAAATATTCAAAGAATTTTGTAAATTAAAAGCGTAGTTTATCTCCGAAGTCGCCTTAACTCCAGTACATAATTTACAATTATTAGTTTATTAATAATTAGTAAAATGATTTTACGATATAGGCCATATGAATTTCCTTTTAATCAAAGAATGCAATTATTAATCATGAATTTCATAAAATTTTATTTCGAAATCCCAAGAAATCGAGAATCATCAAATCTTTATAATAAACCTTTACACTAAAAGTACTTTTCAACTTCTGCATATCCTAAAAACAGTCGCGAGATAAAGAGATAACGAGAGTGGCTGTGAGGCCAGCGCGCGGACGGGCTAAGAAAACGAGTTTAAGAGAGCAAGATGACTGGAATAAAATAATAAACTGTCAGGCGCGCGCGGCGCCGCGGGAACAAAACTAATTTAAAAGCCCGATTCGGGGAATCTCGCGCCGCGGAACTCGGAAGAGCAAATTACCAAGGGAAAATTTGTAACTCGCTGCGCGTTTCTGTAAATTAAAAAGTCGACGTCTACTTTTCTTCAGCTCACGAAGGATTTCGCGAGCGCGCGAATGTTTTATCGCTGGTAAAACTTTTCGGTGGGGTAAACAAGCCCGCTGATGCCATTGTTGTGCGTGATTGCATTTTGTTTACCGCGTGCAGCTATACTATCTGTTTGAAGAGTGTATTAGGCGCGCGTGCTAGATAAGTAAGTGCATTGGGGAAGCTTGGCAGGATTTTTGCAATGTCGAGGTAAACGAAGCGAAAGGATGCGACTGGCTTGAATGGATGACGGGGGAATAATAGGATGGTAAAGTCGTTGGCTTATGTGGCTGGAAGTCGATGTTTTTTTATTTTTTATCATTGTAAACAGGATTTGCATGGTAGGGTGAATATTAAATGTAATATGGAAAATTGTCGGTTGAATTTTTTGCGCGGGATTCAGAGAGATCTAGATGCGGAAAAGTGCGTGGTGCGAAAGTTAATAGAAAAATTTTAATTGAAATTCATGTCTGAGTTTTTAGTCTAAGTTTATTTGATTATTATCTCAAGTTTAATATAGCTTAAATGAAAATAAAAATCAATTCATTCGTAGCATCTTTTTAAATTTGATTGCTTAACGTTTGTTCAAAGCATTACACATTAAAAAATAACATTGAAACTCATCAAAAGGAAAATTACAAATTACGAAATTTGGTGTTTCTTTCACATGATTAGACGCAAACATAGACTTGCAGGTGGACGTCGAAAATGAAGTAAGCAAACAATGACGGTAAGTTTGCTCGCCGATATTCCGATCCGTCATATCGAACTCTTTATAAGAGCATGAATTGTTTAGCTTTAGATGAGCGAGCCGGCTGTGCGCTCGCGCGCTGTCGTAGGAGCGCCGGCGCTAAAACCAACCACTTGTACTTTTATTCGATTTGCCAGCGAGTAAAGAACAGTGAAAACTCCATCGGGGAAGCGAGTAAAGTGAATTATAGAACGAACTTCAATAAGGGCGCGCAATTCCATTTTAGCTGGCTCGCGAAATAAATAGCTTCCTCGTTTTTTACTGCGCTCCTATTGCGCGTATGTCTGTTTATTTTTAACGTATTGTTATTTCATCCAAGTTTTATGCGCTTATTGATCAAATAGCCGAAGCAGAGTAGGTAATGACTTTTTGTAATTTCATTGTTCGCAAGGTATTTAATTTCACGCCAAAATAATTTCAGCACAGCGGAATGGATAATAAATAGTTAAATACATCAACAACTGCATTTCATTCCCAAATAAGTAAATCTCTCAAACGTCAACGAATTCAAATTCACCTCTCTCCAAAATTAAACTATCTCAATGAAATACGTCTAATCTGTATCTCCATATTCAGGAATTATAAAGAAAAGCCCTTTTAGCCCACCCTTTGCGCTGCAGCATCGCAATCCCCGCTCGACTCAAATCAAGCTACAAAGAATCTCTTATTCTCTCCAGGCTTGTACGTACACGTATATATATATATATATACAGCAGGCGCATACGTCTGAAGCTTACCTCGCCAAAGAGCTTATTCCGCAACGGTAAATTGAACGTTGTATTTGCCCTGCCACCGTGGGAGAGACTATCTCTCTTCCAAGAGCCCTTTCTTTTTTTTCTTCTCCCCCATTGCAAGGCTTTTTCGCTTGGAAGCCGCGCATTCTGCGCTTATATATCTCTGCATGCGTGCGCTCGGGCAGTTTTAATAACTTGACGCTTCTAATTGCTTTTTTTTCTGAGCAATTTGTTTTTTTGAGCGCATTTTTTCTGAGGCTCTTTCCAAAGTAGTGGAACGATGGCGGTGGATATAAAACTAGCTAGGCGGGTATGTGCAAAATGAAAATTTTCAGGTGGCTTGACTGAGCGCTTGTGGTTTTAAACTAATTGTTTTAGCGAAACGCGATGGGTGCTAGATTTTATTTTTGAAATTCAACATTGCTGTATTGAACTCTCAAGTGGCACATTAAGTATTTTCTAAGTAGCTTTAAATTTTAACAAAAAAATATTTTGGTAAGTAAGAAAGATTTTCGCAAATTTGAATTTTTAATGGAAAAAGAAAAACATTATATTTTTACTAAATCATTTGTAATCTAAAGCTCGTGCTTGCAACGCTTTCTTTTTCCGCAGAGATTCAAGCGATTAGCCGCGGCGTTGGATAAATATAAATAGTCATATTAGCCTTAAAAGACGATAATCAACTTGCGAATTTTAATTATATATTTTTCTCAGTAAATGCAGCCACGTTAGGCAAATTTTAATTTAGTCGGTTATTCATACAAAAGAATTCGTTTAGTTATAAATCATAATATTACGTTTGCCAACACATCCCACTTAACAGGCGGAAATTTAATATACTGACCTAATATGGGCAGTAAATGGCCGATGCGTAGTTGTGGGTAAACAAGGAAAAGTGAAAGCGTAGTATGAGAAAGATAACGCGATATGAGCTATGAAAAGTACGAACAAGTGGCTAAATCGTTTAAAAAACAAGTTAATCGCCAGCATGAAACACAGTATTATACAAAAACAATAGAATAGAATATTTTAAATTTAATAATTATTTACTTATAAAAGGGAACCAATAATATTATTTTAAAAAATGAATTTTTGTTCGACAAAAAAAATTTAAGTAAAATTTTCATTGAAGAGAATTTAATCTTTTAATAACTTTTTGTTCTAGTATTATGAAATTTTGGATACAAATAATTTTCAAGCACGTTTATCCTTAAAAAAGCGTTTAAATATAAAATATAATATACATATATATATCTTCGAATATTTGTTTTCCCACTTGCGTATAACGCTATGACTATAAATAAGCCAAAATTTAAATACCGCATTTGATATAATCAAACATGATTTCGTATAGTTATATTCTAAAATAGATAATCGATCGAAAATTATCCTTTAATCTACTTCCAATTGAAGTTCAAAATTAACCGTATAAATAAATTTTAATTCCATCAAAAAAAGTACTCGCATGAAAAGATTTGATAAAAAAAGATATGTATGTATTTTTTATGCAATCATTGATTTTCGACAATCTTACTGTATATCCAACACTGCAGCAGACCGTCATTATTTCACGATACCAGCTGCGCTCTAACCATTACCAGTCTGCTGAATTTCATTTCGCATTCGTGCAACTTTCAGAACTTATGCCGACTCCCCGCCAGAAAACACAACCCACTGCTCCAAATTCATGTCAAAACTTCTAAAATTCCATTCACACATGTAAATAAAAAAAAAAAAAAAAAAAAAATAATACTTACTGCGAGTACGTGTAGCCGTACATCGGGCACAGGACGAGAATAAGCACAATGAGCAGAAGCGTAACACCAAGTAGAGGTCCTAGAGCTACGGCCAGGCGATTGTCATGGAGCGGCCCGCCGGAAGTCTCGCTGTATAGAACTTCCAGCTCTTCCTCTGCGCGAGCCAAATGGAACGGAAGTAAATCAGAGGGTTACACTGCTGGATTAGGGGAGGTGGGCGCAAGGGGATTTGGGCTTAATTCTTTTTTGCGTTTGACAGGCCGGGCTTAAGGAGCAGGAAATTGTGTGGATATTGGGAGAATTATGCGTGCAGTTGTTATTCGAAAATATTGTTGAATTTGCTTGGGGGATTTTAGTTTTAGTTTGGAAAAATTTTCGTAAGAGTGCGCTAAGTAATTTATGGGTGCTCATCTGGACTTTTCAGGGTAAATTTCTTTTTCAGATCTAAAGTTTCTAGATTATTACTGGGAATATATATATATTTTTTTTCTAAATAACGCAAGAGAAATGTGTGTAAGTTAATTCAAAGAAAATTTTTATTTTTATTTAAATTTTTAAATGCTCTTTATGGGTGAGTTACATTAAAAACTAAGTTTAAAAAGCTGTTTTTAAATATTAGCTGCAAGTTTAAAAATAAATTGTGTCGATAAAAAAAGAAAATAAAATTTAATTTTGAACTTGCGTTAAGAATTATTATCTCATATTCAAACTTTATTCTCTCAATAAAAAAGTCATTTTGTTGACTGAGTAAAAACAAATAGTAAAAGAAAACATAATAATTCACATCTAAGTAAATAAAAAAATCCTTTAAAAATTTCACCAGATTCAAATAGCCCATAAGCTCTCTCCGTCGCACTCATGAATCGCTGAAAAAAGGCAAATCCTGAAATTACCTTTGAAAGCGGCCTCGACGTCAGCCACGGCAAGGATAGTGTTGGCGCCGGAGTATCGCTGCTTCTCCGTAATGAGAATTTCGCTATAACCGTCCCACGTAACTCTCGAGTGCCAATGGAGCGTGGCCTCATATGACTTAAGAACTTTTTTCGCTATTCGCTGTGCACTGCTCAAGAGCGTTTTTTTCGATAGCCGAATCCGACCGCCGCAGTAGTAACAGCAGTGACCCTCCACCTACGAGTTAATCTTTCGTTGTATTAAAAAGAAATGGTTTTAGCATTTAGCTGTATAAAGCTTTTGGTTGGTAATCGTTTGAATAATAAGATTGAATTATTGTCTGAATAGAGTATCATGCTTAATAGCTTTGAAAATTTTTTCTTATAAAAAGAATAGTGAAAATAGTTTATAAGAAACCTTTAAAGGGTATTCACATTCAGGAAGTCCGCACCTTGGTCGTACGACATTGCATACTTCTTCCCAGTATTGAGATAGATCACCTTCTTGACATTGACAATTATCACAGGCTATCAAAGGGCTATATCTATTTAAGAATCATAAGATTTCGTTAAATTAGAAGAGCAAAATATCTGAATAATAACGGAAATTTTAAAATAATAAATACATATGTGTATACGATAAATATATTTTAAGTCCAGTAAACATTTTATTGCATTTAATCGAAATATAGTCGGTAAATAATTGTAAAAGGAATATGCCATACATTGTTTTTATTTAATTCAAAACAGATGTATTTTAGCAAAAAGTACGACAATAAATATTCCTTCCAACGTCTGAACTAATCTGGATTTACGGGAAAAATGGCCATTTTTCCCGCTAATTTAAAATTGTGTTTTTCTTTCTCCTATTGACATATAACTCCTTTATGTTCTTTTTTCTCAAGCGAAATTATTTCGACCCCGCATTTCAAAATCCAAAAGTGGTCTTTCGATCGAGAGTGGAATAAAATACTATTTATTCCACACCCCACCCAAAAGACCAACTTTTGTCCCTGAAATACGGGGCGAAAGTAGCATATTTTTCCCGAAAA
>UELX01002460.1:0-30977 GCA_900480035.1 Eupelmus urozonus | reverse complement strand
TACTTTTGTCCCGTGTTGCATATAGTATTTTATTCCACTCCCCACCAAAAGACCACTTTTGGATTTTGAAATGCGGGATCGAAACAATTTCGATTCAGAAAAGAAGAACATAAAAAGATCAAAAAGAGAAAAAATTGAGAAAATATATATATATCGACTTATATTCCCAAAAACGAGTTTTTAAATTAGCGGGAGAAAAGTACTTGTCTCCCGTTAACCAATTTTCGGGAAAAATATGCTACTTTCGCCCCGTATTTCAGGGGCAAAAGTTAGTCTTTTGGGTGGGATGTGGAATAAAATATATTTTTGCAACACATTTAGAAAAATTATAAAAAAACAACATAATATTAAAGATTGATGTATGAACTGCGGATTTTTTGGCCGTTTTCATATATTTGAACCTTTAGAAACTTATGGTCTCCTTTTCAAACGTTTTCTTTCAGGTTTATCTTTTATTTTCATCAATGTTAACCACTATTATAAACTTTGAATTTTAGCTTTGATACCCACTTACAAACAGTTTTTGAGCCAAACGGCTTACCAATTTATATTAGACCGTGCTTTAAATACTCCTTAAAAGTAACGCTAATATTTAGTATTTTAATAATTTAATAATTATAATATTTAATATTACAGAACAATCGCAAAAATAAATCTTACTATATTGCTAGTCATCCAAATCAGATATATTATTATATGTCAATTCATAGTGTAGCTGTAAATAATAGAAATAGTATAATAAAATTAGTAAAAAATGATCTGTTGCAGAAACGAAAAAACAAGTGGAGGTAAGGAAACTGAATCAAGAAAAACACAATAAAAAAAGTACTAAATGATAAAAATGATTTATTTAATTCTAATATAGAAGAAACAAATGCTCGATTTCTATAAACTATTTTTATGTACATAGAGAATAAAAAATATTTTTATTAGCTGACAGTATTGTCTATCTAAAGTTCTAAGTTCCTTACAAAATCGATAATTTAGACATTAATCGGTAAAAAATCAAAAGAACGGTAGATATATAAATATTTGTTTGTAATTATAAATTAGCATGAAGGGAATTCATAACATGAATATATTTTTAATTTATAAATTTCAAGTTTTCGTACAAAGCGATTTTTGTACAGATCTGAATATTGATATCTGACGATACTGTACAATACATCAAAATTGAAAGAATGATTTCTATTTAAAAGAAATAATTTGATAAATTATAACAGATAACTAATCGTTTTTCACCTGCTTTGAAGTTTTGGTACATTTTGAAAAATTAAATTTTAATATAGAATAAAGTTGGTCTTTATTTCTTTTTCTCTCACTCAGCGCTATTTGATGAATTACATTCCTCGTTGACAAAGACGTAAACATAACAATTAATATAAACAATTAAGCAATTACATCGTATTTATGTTTACACAAATATGCGCACATCGATACATAAAAAAGAAAATATTAACGTCTAACTATGTTTGTTTTTTCGGGTCAAATATCACTACTAAAATATTTGAGGAAGGAACATATTTACTTTTTAATGATTTTCTACTTTCATAAAAATTGTAGAAAAGACAAAATATTTTTTCTTACATAAATAAAAAAAAAAAAAAATGATGGTACATATTTGTTCCTTTTTTTGACTTCATGTCAAAAAATAAAATGAAGGCAAGATCGTTAAAATATCAGGATATTTATGGCATCTTAGGCATTTTGGTAACGCAATACCCGAATTCCAAACTCCGAAAAAATGATCTCGTATACAATCACTATTATGTACACTTTAATTTACACATATAAATATATACAATTATTTTGCAAGTAGGTACTCAAAGAAAAAGGAATCTAAGAATGTATAATCGTTTTGTTTATTTCTTCATTTGCATAACTTTACGAATCTACGACGCACAACGTATGTAATTGTATAATTATATTTTATTATATACAACTATACACAGTAATACACTATAAGATGCAAATTTATGTATCACATAATTTAAATATATGACTTTCGGAAGAAGTATGTAGTTATATACATAAATTTAATAAATAATATTCAATAAACATATAGTTTTCATATATTTAGTAAATATACATTTTACCATATGCAATAATACACGAATTGGATTCTACGTTATCAGTTTTACACGACGAAACGTTCTTAATGAGATTCGCAGTACTTTCAATTTCTTAGAATTTAATGCCTTTTTTGTTTTTAACTATTTTTTTCCTGAGTTTTAGTAAAAGAAGCATATCAAGTATTTACGGGATTTTATTGGCTACACGTATTCATTTCTAT
Source organism: Eupelmus urozonus (assembly GCA_900480035.1). Classification (NCBI taxonomy): domain Eukaryota; kingdom Metazoa; phylum Arthropoda; class Insecta; order Hymenoptera; family Eupelmidae; genus Eupelmus; species Eupelmus urozonus. The sequence goes on along the minus strand of UELX01002460.1, from coordinate 28,684 downwards.
CCTTATAATTTAACTATGTTAACTTAGTTTTTCCACACAAATTTATGTACGCTCATCTACATGCTATTTACATTACATCAAAGACACTTTGCACATTTATTACAACAAAAAGTTACGTATAACAAGTTGAATCTATCGTTCGTAAAGAAGTTTAAACTAAGATATAAATGAGTTTATCGATCACCATTAGCAGCAAAAGCTTAAACTCAAGTATGTGAGGTAGACTACGTTTTTTTAATAGTACCTTAATACCACATATGTTGAATATGAGATAAAATTAATTTGCATCAATTTTTGAGAAAAAAAAACATTTTTTTTAGATGAATTTAAGTGAAAGCAGAAATTAATTTTTGAAAAAATAATTATTGAAAACTGTTTCTTTCAAAAATACTTAAAAAGTCTACTAGTAGAATCCAAACATCTCTCTAGATAAATTTTGTAAATAAATCCAGCACATAAAGAATGTCTTCAGCTTACTTCATTATAATAAATGCACTTAAGATAATTTTTCAGTTCACCTAAAATTGTTTGCTTTAATATTAAATTTGTATCATTAACGATTTTCACATAATAAAAAAGTCAAACAGAGGGAAAAAATATATCCTTTTATACTTTATTGATAAGTGGTTAACTTGAACAAAAATATTGAAAATCATTTAATTTTGTTTATGCATATCTTATATTTTCTTAAACATTTATAAATACTAGAAAGAGACTCTTAATAAACATTTTAGAAGAAAGATAAAGAACGCTTTTTAAAGTATAAAACAAAATATCTTTTATAATTTTATTTTAAGTTTTTCAACAGATGTGAAGATTGTAATTGCAAAAATAAAAAAATCACATTTTTATTACTCCTTCTTACTATTATTTAAAATAGAATAAAAACTTTTAATTTATGTTTAATATATTTCTCAAAATGTGTTTTCATGATTTAAGATGCTTAAAATGCTTTCGAACATTTTAAATAAAATATAAGTGTCAGGTATTTAAAATATTTTTTTAGATGCAGCTTAGGTAGAAACATAATTCTAAACTTTGTTTTGGTTCACTGTGACAAAACGGTTACTTTGTCACAAAACAGTATGAATTCATGGCACAAACCAGGTAAGTAAATGCATAATTTTAAGGCGGTAGGAGCTAAGACGAGCACATATGCACAATAAATGAGCATAAGATATAGAGTAGGTAGAAACAAATAGAAAGAAAAAGAAGGGAACAAATAATTAAAAAGATACAGAAAAGAATAGCTGGCATGAATACCAAGCTATGAGCTTAGCATCATAAACAAACATTAACGAAATATTATAAACTGACTCGAATGGAGAATAGTAGAAAAGGACAGCGTATGATAGTTCGCACGAAAAAGGTTGCTTTCTTCCTCCAGCTCGTACGGAAGCCCAGATCAAGTCTTTGAAATGGTGTAACAGTAACAAAGAGGAAGAGCTGTCACTCAGCATCAACGACCAGATCCGCTGTCCATGCATACACCATAAATTAGAATAAAAATCGTTTTCTTTATTAGAATTATGTCACTTACTGAGATAAGCACAGACAGTAAAAGAATAAAAGTCAGTCGAAGGAACTAATGTGAATATTACGAGAAAAAATTTTGAATACGATGAATAAAAAATAAATCGTAAAATTCGAGTCGAAAATATGCCAATCTTGCGCGATACAAAACCTCTCATCACATCATAAAACAAGCGAAAATCATTATAACAAAATACTAGGTATAGCACAATATAGTCATACGATTTCTTAGTCTATAAATTATTCCATACAATTAACAAAAATTGTGAAAGAAATGTAATAGTCAATTTAAAAGATACTCCTACCGGCTTAAAATTAATTACGAAAAGCCATTAAAGTTCATCACGTTACTGTGTCTTGCATGGTTTGCATGGTTTGCACTGGTTTGCTTGCGATGGATGAAATAATCTACAATTGATATTTTTGAATAAATATAATCTTATAACATCTAAAATGTCTCACGAAGACGGTATATTAATATTCAAAATCAATGCAATAAAAAGAAATATTCAGCATTTTGAGGCTAATAAACAAAAATATAACATAGATCTTATATTTTTTATCTAAAAAAAAATTTGGCTGAACTCTTTACTCATGTTAATCTGCATGGTAGTAAGTGATGACCTTTAGGGGCTACTGTAAGTAATAATCATGGTAACTTAAAGTTACGCTCGGTTTGCCAACTAATCGGTAATTCAACTATCGCTCACCGCAAGTACTTTAGCAAGAATTATGAATTCCCAGGCCGGTAATCTGTAAGCTCGAAATTTTCATTATCTACAGATATAAAAAAAGAATGTAAAATCAGGCGTTAACTCTACTTAACGCTAGCGTTGTTGCTTACAGAATACGGCTAAAAATTAACTCATATATAATCATCAGCTTTAAAATTCGCTTGGTCGAAACCTTCCACGATGTCGCATCTTACTTCTATATACGCGTAGAAAAAAATATAGTAATTCCTATAAATACAGTTTCGTCAGGGCAGTGGCCAGGGTAGGCCGGAGAAGTCAACAGGCCCGCCGAGACCAGCGTCCGCCTCCAGCAGGCTCATAATAACGGCCATGGCCGCCTCGTCGTTACCATCCGTGGGCACCGGATTTGCTGACTCGTTGATCGTCGTCCCGCCGATTATCTCCATCATGTCGTCCTCGCTCGGTGGACCTGAAACAAGAATTTATTATTATATAAATATTGTTTCACTTCGATCATTAATTAATTACACGTAAGTATTTATAGAAATTATAAAGACAATATTTCGGGGGTCTTATTTAACACAATTGTCCTTTTATTAAAAGCAGATGGCAAAACCATGGTCTCATTTTAAAAACCGTGTTCGTAATGGCCAATATGAAATCTTGGTTTTACAATATTACTGAATGTTAGAGTCATCTGTTAGTAGAAATTATATTAATGAATAGTTAATTTACCTTGATCACTGGCGATGATATTGGGCTGGACATTATTATTCAAATGATTGTAGCCCGACGTAGGATTGCTGCTACTATTGTCGCTACCAGTGCCTTGCCGAACTTCCGATGCTTGCTCCGACGATGCCGTTGTTGTTATTTGGGACTTTGTAAGAAATTACGGAAATTAGTAAGAAATTAAATTTTTTTAAGCAAATTTAAATATTGTGCAATGACAAAAAGTCCGAAAGTACACAAACGCGATATCAGTAATGAATGGAGTTAAATATTTAGAATGCTTATTGTCAAGAGGTGCAGTAGCGCCCCTGATTGCAAGTAGGTGAAACGATCGCTTTTATACATTGGGTTGTCGTGTTTAAATACGCAATAATAAAAAAAATTATTTTTCAATAATTAGGCCTCAAATTTTGAATAAATAAACAATAAACAATCTAAATATCAAATACCACGTTGTAATATTAAAACTTTGAGTAATAAATATTAAAAACCGCTGTAATTTAAGTAGCTTTTTCAAAGAGAAATTGATTTTTAAAATTAGAACATTTCACATAGTTTTAAAAAATAGTAATTATGGATCTGTCCTTAACATATTAATTTTTCAAGAACCTACATAACATCAACATTTTTTAAATTATTTGAATTTTTTGAAATATATCTTGTTTATGTCGTACACTTTTTTTTACTAAATGATTGAATCCAATTTTTAATCAGTTTTAAGTTAGACTAGAGTTAACATACATGCTAAATAGCAGTGTGTAAAAAGTTATAAATTGGAAAAAAAAATTTGACCACTTATTCATATCTATTCGCTCATAATTATAAAGACATCGTCCTGAGAACTATATTTTTGCAATCAAGATTACATAAAAATACTTAAATACATTCAAATACATCGAGAACTAAGATTATAAGAAATATTGTTGTTAAAGTTTTCTCTTTGAGAAAGAAAATTGGAGCAACGGTTTTCAGATATTTTGTAACGTTTAATATAACACGAACTAATATGTAACGTTACTTACATTCGGACCTCTTACCGTGTAATTACTTGCGCTGTAGCTTAATGCACGCTGGCTTATCTACAATGCCTGTATGTTTATTTTTATAGTAAGAGCTTTTGTAACTGAATAACTCGTTTTTGTTAGATATATAAGAAAAAATCTCTCACAATTATTTAGTACGCAGCTTCAATAAATCATGACAAATACTCTTACTACAACTGAAGCGAAGCAATGCAAATTGCTAAATAGGATTTACGTAATAGTGTACATCGATCATTTACCTCGACATTAAACGAAGCAGGTTCTGGTCCGGGAGTCGGACTACTGCCCGACGAAGAGTCTTGATCGCTGCGTCTTTGCAGGTCCAGAACCTCCTCCGCTATTTGACGTCCAATCTTACTTACCTCGACGTGGCTTGATATCAGCCGCTCGAGTCCTCCATTACCTGCAATATTATTTCAAAGACATTGATTTTTTTTCTTTTGTTATTTTTTTTCCGTATTCATAGTAGAAATATTGGTGCATGATTTTAACTAAAAATACCTCAATATGCTGAACATCTTTTAGTAAAAAAGTAAAGCATTTACAATTAGATGTAAAAATAGAATATGTAAAAAGTAAATTTTCATATTGAATAAATTTTGAGAAAATAATATCAGTGTTTAGAAACAATCAAATTAGAACAATCGAATGAATTCAAGAATGTACACTAACTATAAGCAAATTTGAAAAATAAAAATAAAATCATAAAATAAAACATAAAAAATAAAAAATAAAAGTTTAGTTTCGAAGAAAAAGTTTTTCACAGATTAAGATCGGAAATGATTTAGCGGCTCAACTTACTTTGCGCAAAGTAGTCATAATTTTCCTGAACGCTTCCGCCTTCCGACCTGTTAGCGCTGCTCTCCACTTGTCGCATATCCGAGCTAAAACAAACGTTAAAATTAAAAAACAAAAATGGAATATCTGCTTTCATAAAATACATTGATTTCAGATACGCACAAAACGGCCGAATTTTTGGCTATGAGGTACTCGATGTCCTTGGTCCAGGGGTTCTTGAACGACTTCCACTCCGAACAGAGCCTGACGAAGCTCGCGCTCTTGCTGCGAAACCTGTACACCTGCAAGCAGGTTTGATTTTTTCGTTCGAATAATTTGAAATGACTTAACTTTGCGCGAGCGCGTCGATAGAGAAACGCGAATTAAACATGACAAGTGAAATGATTGCGTACTTTTACTATTCAAGAATAACGGCAGGCGTATGATTTCGAAACGTGTGCAACATTGAAGCCGCTGGTCGGCCGCGAGAAAAGCTACATTGACACAAGAATACCTGAGTCGTGACGCGCTCGGAGGATTGAAGCGCCACTTTGTGCGATTCCGCTAGATGAGCTATGTCATCGTGGTGGTAATACTCGTACATGCTGGTGCCTAGCAGCTCCTGAGGTAAAAAGCCCAGCACTAGTGTCGCTCTGTTGTAAAAGAAAAACTTTCATTACTAATCGCGCTCTGAAAAACGCAGGAAAAAATTGAAGATAATCCGTACCTTTGATCGACGAAGAGGAACTTGCCGTCCATGGCGTGACGCGAGACGAACTCAATGGTCCTGAGCCTGAGTCTCCTGGGGGTGGAGGAGGGTGCGACCAGAGGAGCCTGGAGCCTTCCGACTGCCACTAAGCAGGATAGATTGCAGGCCTCGCCGTCAGCTTCCGATTCTTGTTCTTCGAGGCCGATTTTAGCCGGCGCCCAGGATTTGAGGTAGCCCGTGCACTGGATTACGCAGTATTTCCAGTCTGTGGAGAATATGGTTTATTTGTTATTTTTGTTTGTTGATGGTGATAAGAATTTTTGAAAAGAAAATGTATCGAGCCCCCGTTCACTTTTTTCACTATTGTTAATGCGTAAAATTTAAAAATGAAAGGCTTTTGATAACGGATGACGTCAAAGTAGAAAATTTTGTTTAAAACATCAGTTTTGAATTGATAAATTTTGAAGCTGAGTATACATCTTCTTGAAATAAGAAAAAGCTACAAGTATGAATAATGGCTAAGTTGAAAGCCGAATTTTTCTATTCAAAAATTGTGATGAGCTAGCGATACTCAAGACTTTCAAAAAACTTTCATTGATAAAATATCGCACTTTCTCTTACGAGAAATGTATAGCAATACTTCTTTGACGCACAAAGAACGCATTAAACATCATTGCAAAAAGGAAATATCTTAAACATATCAATCCTGACTATCTCTATCTATTGTAGACAGCGCTTATATCGCTTTCATTCTCATACCTAATGAGATACAGAAGAAATATTAATGTGCGCGGCTTTGTTATTAGCGATGACAAATTGTCTGATAAAAGTATGAATGAAGATTTTTTCTAATTATAGCAACCGATTAGGATAGAGCTAATTTTTTAAGATGTCAGGATATGTTCATTGCATTATCATTCGTCAATTTTTACAATCATTAAACTTCTATTATAGTTAGTATATTCTTTTGATCGACAACTTTAGTTTATTATTTGAGTATTCATTTATGTTTAAAAGTGTTATATACATTAATGTAGTGCGGTTATCAAAATACAGATACAACGATAAATGCCTACCGCGAACCGATCAAATAAATTAAAAAGACTGCAGCATCTTGGCTCTCTCTGACAGTAAATTACCGAGCTGAGTATTTTTCATATACGTATCTGTGTGTTCATATGCATGCACACACTCGCGATTATATTAGCCATTGCATAACGACACATCGATTGACGCAGCTCTCATAAACGTGTACATATTATTAATCAATCGTTTCAAAGAATCCACCTCTCGCGATGCACCCAGCGTAAAATTTTCTATTAGCCACCAAAATAGAAAATTTATTTCTGAATTTCTCGAAATCTGAACAATTTAAAGCGAGAAGATTTGCAAGAGGGCGAGTCTTGAGAATACAAGGATCGTGCCGCGACGAAACTGCACCTTTTATTCTTTTACAAAGTCGCGAGACCTTCGTGCTTTCCATTCTTCTCGGAGCTAATCGCGCGGCTAACAGGTGTCCTTTCAATAGTCCCCCTCGGCTCCATCTGGGATCTAGGCAACGTCGCGTGTGAAATTCCCGTCCGGTCCGGTCTTTTTAGCGCGTCAAAAGCGCGATTTTCACCTGACATTTTTTTCAATTGTCCGCGCCGGTGAAGGACCAGGTATGCTTTCTTTGAGAGCTTGCAGAGCGAAAGCTCTATACATATATAGCTATATACGTATTTTGCTGGCTAGTATATTTATTAAATATACTAAAATTAAACACATTAGATAACTATGAATTATTTTCCTATTGACTCCGACCTTTTTTGTCCACCGATAAAAACCTCCTCAATTCCTCAACGACTCAACAACAAAATTTACAAAAAACAAAATAAAATCGAAAAATCAGGAAAATTTTTATATGAATCTAAATACACTCACCGTGATTCTGCTGCTTTTTTCGCCTGTGGCAGCCGGTCGTCGTATCGGCTTCTTCTTTGATCTGGGATTCGGCACAGCGCGAGTCCACTTTGCGCTTCATTCGGCAGAAAAAAGAACGTCGCGCGCCTGGACAGAGTCTGGATACGCCCTGAGGTAGGTCCGTCTTCACTGGCAGCATTGCTGTGATACGTTTGTAAAGAAAAGATTTTTTATAAGATATTATATATATCGATTTATGATATCTAGATTAGTTTATTACGCGAGACGCTTCAGTTTTGATCAGGCATATATTTTCTTCTTTTTAAATTTTTAAATAAAATTAGATAAAACACTTGATCGACATCGACAGCTTTTCTATAAAAGCACACAACTGAACTCAATCTACGAGCACAATGTGGGTATCATCAATCGTTACAGAAAAAAACCGAGTTAATTATGCGCTTTAGATAAAAGTGGAACTTTATTATAAATCACATTTTTATCAGCGCATTAATTACAAGTTATATCACGAGCCACGTAACGTTAAATCTCATTTCTACGAAAATAACGTGTTACCATCAACACTCAAAAATCCATTATCCACTCGACAAACAAAAAATCCGAGTGCGATGCCATACGGTAAACTCGGCATGAAAATCAAAGTCAAGTCCGCGTGGGTATATATACAAGCAACGAGCGATCGACCGAAGCGGCTCATTAGCGAGAGTCTCGCGACGTCGCCGCGCGCTCGACCGGCCAATGTTAATGAATTCACGACGTGATTTTCTTTCTTTAATTGATCCGTCACGAGATATTTTTCCTGCCCGAGCGATTATAGATGCCGCGCGCGTCGCTGGAAAGAAAATATCGCTTATTGCATGTTAAGTGATGGGAGCTCGTCTGTCTTGAGATTATTGGTATGGAAATATTGTGTGAGGTTTTGTTAATTTTTTTATGTTGTTAAGTGATTGTTTTTTTTTTGTTTTAGGTGGAGTTTGGAATTACTATGTTGGTTGGAAACGAGTGTTCTAATGAAAAATCTTGTTCTTTGTTTCAGTGAATTTTTTCATTGTTATCAGTATCTATTCTTAAGAGAAAAAGTCTGATGCATTTTTTAATGACGCCTGTACTAGACGATGAACTAAAAAAGTGTCCGATAACCTTTTCCAGTGCAATGATCCGTTATCCGAATCATTTTCAACGCGCTCATTAACTAAATTCACGGCAGCCTATTAAGTTTCCATTCAATCAAACCGTTCGATCAATTAACGATAACAAACTCGCATAAAAATCACTTAACAAAGGAATTGTTCTTATCACCTCCGATTCCAACAGATATCTTTAAACTATAAAAAAAAAAACCAACCCAACCCTCTCTCCCTGCATCAATCAAATTCTCAGCTTCCTCAGTCCGCGAGAAAGAAAACGTCGCGAGCTGCAGCAGCAAACATAATTGATTCAGCGTCTCAGGCGCGCAGTTCGTAGCTCTCTATTGCGTAAGCGCGTTCGGTTGTATACGTATATCGATCTCTCAGCGCGCGGATATCGCGTGATGTAACTGCCTCGTCGCGAGGAGGAGAAGAAAGAGAGCTATATAGGCATGCTGCGTATATACCGAGGCTTGATTATGTATGTGTGCGATGACTCCGAGACGCCGCTGCGTTTTATTGTTGCTGTATTACGCGGCTCGTTAGCCGCTCGGGAGCTAGTTTTGTGGATGTGAGGGTATAGAGGAGGCTGGTGGCAAGGTTGGAGGAGCGTTGGAGGAGAGGGTTGATGTCTGGTTTTGATATAATGGATGGGAGATGTAGTGGATATGGGTCGATAGATGGGTAATAGTGGTTTTATCAGATTTTACGAGTAGGGCGGAAATCTGGTTTTTGATATTGGTTGAATGAATTTTTAAAGATTATTCGGTGGGATTTTAAAATATAAGTTTTAGCTTACTTTATAATAAGAAATTGAATTCAAAACTTGATGCCGATTACCTTTTCCTTTGAATTTAAAATACTTTTACTACTAATTATTTACAAGACAATAGTAACAAACTGGCCAAATCCAAGGAGGTCTATGCCAGACGTAATAATAAAAAAAAAGGCAAAGTTAATTCACTTACTTTTGGCATCGATGAGCCTCTCGCGAGGACTGAGATCAGACGAGGACAGCTGCTCCTTGACCTTGGCCACGTCCTTAGGATGAAGGATGTCGAACCAGCTCTGGCCCAGCAAGTCACCCTGTGTCGGACGCGCGGAACAGAAAGAAAGAGAACGAAAGAAAAGGAGTGCTTTGCGTTCGAGTCAGCTCTTAGGGGGTGATTTAGGCGAGATCAGTGATATGCCCGAGTTGATATTTTATTAATTGGGACTTGTCTTTGATTGTTTATTAGATCTTAATTAGGTGGCAATTAATTTATCGTTATTGTATTAATAATAAGACAACCTAATCGGGTACTAATTAGTGCTTATTTAATTTTCCATGTCATGATTATCTCCTTAACTAATAATCCAGTATACACTACACTTTTCCTTTTTGGCGCTACATATTTTAATTCTACGAACCAATCCCATCCAACCACCGGAAATTAAAAAAATTATCAAAAAAACAATACCAAAAAAAAAAAAATCGAGAAAATTACACATCTGGAGCCCCGCGGGAAAAGGATGCCCGAGGTCAAGGCTGCGCGCCTTATCGCTCGCGTGCGCGGCATTTCGTTTCGTAACAGCGCAGCGGCGGCTCGCGAATTCTGGCGGGAAAGTGCGAACAACGAGCACGTGCGGGCGTGGCCTGAATTGCCCTTTCTACGCTTTTGCGTGCTCGCCTGGATTATAGGGTAATCGAGGCTTGTTTATTCAAGCGGTTAGAGCGGATGAGAATGGGGCTATGGTTTGGTAGTAGAAGTGGAATCTGTATAATAAGAAGTTTTACAAAACGTTTTTGTTTAATGTAAAACTTTACTGTTTGGTATGTTTACATGTGTAGCGATCCTCTCGGCTATCGTCATATTTTATTAGCTTTGAAGTATCTTATCTCAGCAATGTTGCAGTCGAGTTGCTCTTTTGTCAGTCCAATAAACCTTTTAGCAAAAACTACTCGATTCCCATATCAAAACTGCTCACGGTAATGCTAGAAAGTCCTTATGCAAATAAACACCGGGAAAAAATCGCAGGTATACTATTTCGATCATTATGCAAATCTAATTTTCACCATTACTTTCAAAGTCAAAATAGCCAATAAATTTCGCGATAGTGTCAAGATAATAACACGCGGCTGATTCAAAATTCATGCACCCCTCGAAAAAAGCACGCATACACCTCTCCTAACGTATCAATTTAATCTAGCGAAAACCTCGTACACCTACTGCTTTAGCTTATCTCAAAAAATAAGTGCCTGCTACAGTAAAAAGGCCGGCATGTGCATTCAGCCTCCGGCGAACCGCCGCTTTCATTCATACGAACTATCCGCGATTCCCGGAGCCGACATTCCCGCTGCTCTAGCCAAGAAAACTTCGCTTTTGTTAAACTCGTGTCCGGCTTTGGCTCTTGAACTCCACTCGGACAAATTGGCAGAGTGATGTAACACCAGGCGCGTTATTGTTGTAACGGAATGTAAACACACGGAACTGCCTGGATCGGCAAATCGGCCTGTAGATCTTATCTGTCTACCTGGTCTGTATACGCGAAAGAAAAGCTTTATGATTAATGGAAAAGTCGGTGCGCTTGGATTTACTTGTATAGCAATGCGAGCTCGGAGCTGGCATTGTTCTTAAACCTGCCGACCGGTTTTAATTTATTCGAGTGCATATTGAGCTCGACGTTGTAGCTGTAGAGCCTTTTGATAGCGGGGTTTAATATTAATTAATTCTCGGAATTAGTTTTTACGTATGGCTGAGGTATCGCCGGGGCGAGGGAAAAAATATCGCGCGCGGGCTTCAATTAAATTGTGTTCGAAATGGAAAACGAGTTTTCGCGTTTCCATGCTGGGATATATATACACAGGCTGCAGGAAGAATGCGCGCACAAAGCATAATCGTAGATAAGCTAAATAAAAGTGTGAAGTAAGTACGTTTTATTTATTACGAGGGAGCTTGCATAATGGGCAGTTTGCCCCGAGTTTTATCGGCTAATCAGCGCGCAGGATTGACCGATTGCGCAACCGGCTGTTACTACTGAAAAAAGGAGTATCTCGGTTTTAATCGATCCGAATATTGGATCTGTATACACGAGTGTCCTCTGCGTTATGAATTCCGAAAATTAATTTTTCTAATTCACAATGGCGAATTATCGTTACACGAGCCTTAGGTCGTAAAGCTTTTATACTATTGTAACTGCCTTGAGTTTAAAGTCAGCTCTGGAAAATTTAACTGCACGCACACGTGCCGAGAGATAAAAAAACAGAACCGCGGGCATATCACTTTCGACTATATGTATAATCATGCTCTCAGCACAATAGCTGAGAGAGAGAGGGGGGAAATTCGTTGTAGATGCTTACCTGAGAATAATTGAGCGTCTGGGAGACGGACTTGGAGACGTAGAGAATCCTGCCCCTGTCGCAGCCGACGACGAAGACGAAACCTTCGGCTGCCTGGAAGAAGAATGAGAATGACATGTGTCTCTGTTGCTTTAAACGTCGGGCTTTTGTTTTCTTTTTTCTTCGTCGTCGTTTCATTGTGTGTATGAGCGCGAGGCGCGATTTTTTTCTAAGGCTGCGCGATCGCGCGTGCCAATGAAAGGATGTGAGGAGATGAGGGAAAGATTTTTTTCTGGTTGGCGTGTGGGATGTGAGTGTGGTGGTGTCGGTGGGGGTGGAAAAAAAGATGAGTTTATTTCGGTATGGTATTGTGTGCGTTTGTGAAAATTTAAATGTGAGTATTGCTTTTTTTTAGACAGTATGTAAAAACGCATCGTTAAAAATAGTTTTCCAACATCTGAAAGGATGTGGTAATACGCATGATAAATAAGCGGTTTTAAAATAACGATAAATCAGCGTAAATATTACATCGATAATTCAGCCCGACGCATAAATCCGCCGGCAAATTAAAAACCGTCGAAAATATAAAAATGCCCTTTAAATATCGCATGACGCTGCAGAAACTGCCCCCAGAACATATCCCAACCCGCAATTAACCACGAACTCATTACAAACCTTACATACTCCAACCTCTCTCTCTCTCGTTTTTTCGCACGTCTCAGCTATAGCTGAGAATTTAATATATTAATTCGACAATACGGAATTAAGCGGCCTGCAGACGCAAGATTTACGTAACCATAGTTCGGTTTCGGTCGATTTGTCCTCCGAGTATGTATATACACAGACGCTGCGTATACGTCCTGTCGCTAAGGCATGTAAGTACCCGCTCGGAGCGTGAGAATGCGATCGGAAGGTGCTTAAAGTGTAAGTATATAAGGCATTGGTGGCTGATCCAGATCGCGCGATTTATAGAATTGGAGATAGGTGATGTAGCGGGTTCATGTGATAGGACTTTTCTCTTTTGGGTTGGGAAGGTCCATTTAGATTTTCCGGTGTGGGGTGTAAGCACTCTTGTCTTACTAATATCTTACTTATACTTGTGAGAATTAGATGTAGCGATTGCTTTCTTTTCTCAGTTAAATGCCTTTTACGATTTATACCCAATTAGTAGCACCCGCAGTGCATACATTCAAAGTCCAGCCGTTCGATTTCTCATTAAACAAGAAAAACTATCCGCATCAACGCCAATCTCCTAAAAAACCAAGCAAAAAATCAACGCCGCAGAAAAGCTGCAGTCAGCTTCCTTATCCTTCTCCGAGAACCGGCAGCCACCCACGCCAGAAAATCAATCACTCGCCAACCGATTTTTCATCTCTCCACGCCGAACAGCAGCTCTTGCAACACCAACAGTCCGCGATTAGAGTGCAAACAATCCGCGAACTCAGCGCGGAGGACTCGTAAATTCACTATATACACACACGAGCAAGTACGTTCACGCGAGGGTAGAATGGAAAGGCAGCATCGGGGCGCGATCGGCCGCAGGTATGTGACAAGCCATGTATGTGTGCGGGTGTGGTCGGCCGCGCGTGCACTGGCCCGTGAAAGCAGTTCGCGCGCGAGCGAGAGCCGAACTTTTATAATGGTGTAAGGCTCCTTTGCTGCCTGCTCTTAGTGGATAATGAGGCGGTGAGTTTCGGACTGTGGGTTGATGAAGGAGCGATCGGTTGATTTAGATCCGTCGGGTTGTATACGTCAAAAGATAGATTTCTGCAATTTTCGAACTTAGAAGGGTAAATTTCCAAAAGCAAACCGATCGCCCATGCCTACTCAACAAAGTGTGCACTTACTCTGCAATCGTCGATCGGCAAACCAGCGAAAGCGCGACATGTCAACGCGGAAGCCGTGGAAAAGGCTGCCGCATTGTCTGGGCGAGCTGCTTTTCTTTTTCGCCTTCTCATTCTGGAAAGGCTCGAAAAATACACGAGCTCTCCAGACGCACGCGCGGCCCATGCATGAATAGGAAATCTTTTTCGGCCCGCTCGTGGGAAAAGTCTTGCCGATTGCGTCATTTTTATTCTTCATATTCGAGGAATCGCGCCGCGGGTAACTTTTATAACTGTATTCAGGACTAACAATAGGGGAGTGATTTTTTTCTCTTTTCTATTTGGCTTCCGTGCGGTTTTATGTATAGATCGGCACGAACGCTTCGTATAGGCGCAGCGAGCCCGCGTCTCGAGCGATAATTAATTACCGACCGTCGATCAATGATAAAATTTCCGCGGCTATTCCTGAGACACATAATTTACGGCTCCTATAGAATTCAGCAAGCTATATACACGCATGCGTTTGTTAAAGAGACACAAAGAAAACGCAATCACCACTCTGCATAGTATCCCTAATACACATAAGTACGCGAATCTCAGCGTATACACATGTTACTATCCGGCGCTCGATAGCAATTTGCATTTACCGGCAATCATAACAAAGGCCGCCCTCCTAGAAAAAAAACCACTGATCCCTTTATTATTATTACCATTACTCTACGGTATCCAACAGCTTGTGGGTCACGACAATGAAAAAGCCCGAGCGTAACGGAATTTCGAGCAAATTAATCTAGCTCCCTCAGCCTGTGCAGCAGTCGACTTTCGCGAGAGCCGGTATACATAACGATAATGATACGGAGAGCCGAGATAAGACCACAGAGCGCGCGTGCGGCTCCTGCGAGGCTTTTCGAAACGCGAACCAGCGCGCGCGGGCATTACGATGATTGGCCGTTTGAGAAGTGCCTGGACGCAGGGATAGCGGCGCTGGATTATGGCTGTCTGGGATTTATATAAAAGCGAGCTTTATTGGCCCATTGTCCAGTGTTGCAAAAGAGGCGTTTTTTTTTTAAAAACCGGTTTTGGTAGGTTTCAGAAAAAAATGACGTGACACATGCACGGTTACTCACCTGCAGGATAAGCGTCTTGAGCTCCTGGTCGCTGAGGAAGGCGGGCTTGTAGTGACCTTCTGTGTAGGAGGTGACGGCGCCCAGGATAGTTTTTAGATGCTGCACGGCCATGCGGAGGACTGTGAGCTTGTCGAGCTTGCGAGACATGGCGTGACACATTGGAACCATCGCTGACAGCTCGGTTATGTAGGTGTTCATCTTGTCTCGGCGGCGCTTCTCGATCTCGCTGTGATTCTGCCTGCGGGACATTAATTGATTTTTTTTTTTTGTTTATGCGTTTATTGGTTTGATTTGTGGCTTTCGATTGGGAGTGAGCGTGGAATTTTTGTTTCAACGTATGAGAGTATTATTGTTTCGGATAGGAATACTTTATAGCGGTTTGTGCCGCGTGCAAATCGATTTGCTCAATTTGATACATAAAGTCGTGGCCTTGATCGGTTATAAGTAAGCATTCGCTTGATAGGCCGAATCGGCAATGAAAGATACACTCTCAAGGATTCTTTGTGTACTGAACAATTACTTTCTTGTTAAAATCAAATTTGGTCCACAGAGTTTTTACGATGCCATTGTGCAATTCGATGGTTAATAGTAGTTTGTACTTTATGGTATGTTTGTACTTTGAAAGTTAAGATACTCAAGTGATTCGTTCAGGAAAATCAATTTATTCTTTTTTATAGTAGTGGCAAATTTTTATAATATACAAAAGATAGCAAGGTAATTTATCGCTTAATTTTTAAAACTATTTCTAGGAAGATCAAAACAAAAGACTTTTGTACTTTTAGAAAAGTCAGGCGACTGCCTAGGTGTGAATTAACTGCAAGGTAAAATTGCATTACGTCCATATAATAGGATCAGGATGAAGTTAAAAATAGTAAATCCGGAAATGACTAAAAACCCATTTGGATTTACATGAAACCCGTGAGATAATCGAAAAAAATGTCTCTATTATTAACGCCTAATTTAAATACATAAATTACTTTAATTAATTATTTACAACAAATATTCCCTGACTACTATAAAGACAAACTTTTTATTACGAATAAAATGTTAGAGTGAATAAAAAATTTATTTACACCCACAATTACTTAATTGAATCGTATAAATTATAAATTTTTATGAAATCGATAACGGAAGAGTTGTATCACACGCGGCGCATTATTGCAATAATTGAAGAGTTGCGAGGAAGCCTCATCAAGCTGGGATCAAGGTGGGTCAAGGTCAATGAGTCACTCCTCGCGTCTATGTCTAGGCGAAGTCGATGCGCTATTGAAGACAAGAAGTTTTCTCACGCTTTGTTTTAATGCTTTCGTTCCGATTTTAGCAATACTTTTTCGGCTGATATTTATGGAATAATTGAAGAGAAAGACTTGTCGGAAGAAGAAAAAATTTGATGTCATTGTTTTACATTGCACTAATTAATTTCTTTTTTTTTATGCAAAGAATAAAATATTTATAATTCAGCATTTAGCTGAAAACACACAGAAATATTTATACGTTATATAATATTAAATCTAAAGTAGGAAACGCTTTCCAGAGTCTGTTTCGTATTGCACAATAGCCGCACACGTAGGCTTTGTTTGGCACACGTAATTTCGCGATACCGGCATTTTTTCTCGCCAAGATCAGATAAAAGCATCGATAGTTGCAGGATGCATTTAAGTGGTACCAGGAAAAAGCTTTATCAATTTGAACCCTAAGCGGAGCGATCACAAGCATTATCGCCATTTTTTTTTTCACTGGTAAAATTACTATGTATTACGCGCCGGCTTATCTAACCAGCGATAAGCGCGAAGAAAGTTTACTCACTTCTTGCTGTCGTCGTTCGATCGGACCGATTTCATGTCGTCCCCCTGGTCGTCCATCAGTTCGCTTCCATCGCTAGAAAAAAAAAGTGGACACTGTGATATTGTAATTAAAATAAGTATTCGATATATTACTTAAAGCTATCATTGTCTAATAAAAAATTATACAAAGCACTAATTATTACAATGTACTTTGCATTACAACTGTTACATCGTCTATCTATCCAAAGTCCAGTGCAAACAAAGACAGCTTAAATCTATACCCTGAATTAAATCAACAGCGCGATTTGTTACGTTATCACACTAACGAGAGAGAGAGACAGAGAAAAGAGAGCGCTTCGGATGTTTATGAATTATGCAAAGAGCGAAAGCAATAGGCGCGAGTGCGCGCACGTCGATCGGCGATTAACGAAAAGCCGGCGTTGCGTAACCGTCGTTTTGCACCGAGAGCTACCGCCGGCGCGATCTGGTCTATAAATTTTTGATTTTTCCCGCCTGGGACTCTGTAATGGATTTCTTCCTGTTTCGCAAATGTTGCTTTGTGGGAGTATTGTTTGAGAGCGAGAACTGCTGGCACGGTGATTAAGGTGTCTTTGGGAGTTTGAGATATATAAGGGATTTTGAGGACTGGGGGACGGTATATCATATTTAGAAAGCGACGAGATTTATGGCGGCTGATGGTTGAAAAGGATTTTTTGCTGTGGTTTAGGTTGCGCGTTTTCCGGATCTTTTGCGAAATGTAACTTTAATGGGGTATTTCGGTTAGTAGTTCTTTGGTATGTAATGGGTATAGTTTTGAATTAGAATTTTGCGGTTATGCAATTAGATAAACGGTGGATGAAGGAAAATTGAAAGATTTAAAATGTAAATTGGGTTTCGCTTTAAATAATTTAAAATATAGGCGTATTCAGTTCAGTTACTTATTATAAATTTGAATAATGCATAAGATTTTTTATACTAAAAAGTCATTTATATATAATATTGTTGAATTAAATGTCTTAGTGACACATTAATATAAATTTGCGACTCCCATTAATTTCAAATAAAGTAAAATAAAATAAAAATAGTCTGAATATAACATGTATAAACTTCACAGATTATTCCTATGAAATAAATTACAAAAATAAATTTAAAAAAATCATTCCCAAAAAATCAAAATCTCTCATCATCATCCCCACAATCACCCCCACCCTTCCCTTATCAAACCTCCACCATAGCATCAAACAAACTCTCGCACGACCTCGCGCTCGCGCGACCAACTTACCGCTCGTGCGGCAAAGAAAAGCGTTTCCTCGAGTAGGCGGGGGGAAGTCTTTGCGAGTCTTGGCCTCGCGGCAATTGCGCCGCTCGGTTATCGAAGCTTTGAACTTCGCGGGATCAAAGGGTTGACGCACGGCCCAAGCCGGCTTCGCCGCATTCAAAACAGCTGTTCGCAGCGCGACTATTGCGGGCTTTCACTTTGCGAGAGAAATTCGCGAAAGGTGTAGGCTCGAAGGAGAAGGTGAGAGAGAGATGCTGTAGGGTGAGGGGAAGACTGTTAAGTGGGGCTTTGTGGAAGGACTTCTTAGATTTGGTGGGTAGATCTTGAGTGTTGGTAATAAAAGTTTTTTGTGGTTTTAAAAATGGATTGGGTTTATTGTGTAAGTTTGAAATTTGGCTTTAAGGGCTGGTTCAGTATAGTTTAGATTTGTTAAATTTTAGAATAATTGAACAGCTAGGTTTAGATTTATGAATCACTTTAAATGCTCTCTCAAATTAAGATCTAAACGAAATAGACTTTATTAACTTTTCTTTTGATTGCGGTCGATTTAAGTAAAGAAGGTAATGTAACTAGTCGCGAAAAAACATGCTTAAAAAAAATAGAAAAAATGTATTGGTCATTACGAGCTAAAAGTTCGGTCAATCCTTTCTACCAGCTCCAACCACATTCAGGGAGCCGTGATCCCTTACTAAAAAAAAAACCAATAGAAAAAATATCCCCATCAACGCGAACCTTAACATATATACTCACTGGGAAAACACCTTCCTCTTCTTACTCTGATGCATCTCCTCCGCCACCCCCTCGGCCATCGGCTGACCCTCCTGCTGCTGACTCAAGCTACTCCTCCTACTATGATGATGCTGATGATGATGATGGTGATGATGATAGTGCCTGCCGCTACTCGGCTGCTGCTGCTGCTGCTCGGCAGTCATACTCGTCTGCTGCTGGCTCCTCGTACTCCCCGGCTCCATATGATGCTGCCTGCTGCGGTGGTACTGCGCCGCCCCCGCAGGTGGCTCGCTGCTGCTGCTACTAGCTGTGCTGGCCTTCGAGGCTACCACCAGACCCGCGCTAGGTGCGGGTGCGACAAGGCCGCTGCTGCTGGCCGACGTCGTCGTCGTCGTCGTTTTCGCGGCCGACGACGACGAGTCCGCGCGGCCACCGATCAGCCGTGGCCCGCCGTCGCCGCCATCGCCGGCTATGCTGGTCGCTACCGTCGTCGGCTGGCTGCCCGAGTCTAGCTCGCCGAAGTACACTGTCGAGCACGGACTTCTGCAAGGTTGGGAAGAATGGTTGGCTGTGGTGTAGAATTGGGTGATTGGTCAACGTTAACGGAGCTTTGGGTGAGTGCTAAGGTTAGTTTCTGGGAGGTGAGAATTGGTTTTTTGGAGAATGGGTAGTTGAAACCTAATACTTGTATTTTGATAGCAAGGCGCGTTTGGGAATATTGGTTAATGCATCTTTGCGTTTTGATGGAGGTGTAGATGATTATCGCGAGAACAAAGTTTCTGTTGGGATAAATTACAAGTGTTAGGTTTCGCTTTTAGATAAAGGAGATTGATCTATAAAAGTTTGTAAATCAGTTTCTCGGTGGTTACCTGCACTCTACTCTTCGCAGGTTATTTTTGATTCGCTATGGGAAAGCCGTTAACTTTGACCAATTTTCATACCGAACGGATCTAATCATGGACTAGATTGTTCAGTTCATTTTTTAATACGGTGATCTTAATCAATAGGGTATAATAATTACTATTTTATTTACATTATCGTATTGAATGTATTTCACACGGTTCTTATATGGAACCAATTTTAATTTCATATATTTGTACCAAGTAGTGTCTAATATTAATTTTTGCAGTTCTAAAAATGCGACGAGAAAAAGGACTAAATTGCCCAATGAATTATTTATCAAGTCATTCTCAAGAATGAGGAGTAGAAAAGAACGCATGACTCACTTTATTTACATCTCCACTTTTTAATCCAATCACCTAAATACCTCTCCTTCTTAAAAAAAACAATATTTTCCACAACTACCGTCAAAACCAAACAATCCTCAAAACCTAATAAACCCACATAACCATCCTACAACCCACCATCTACAAAAGAAAAAAAAACAAAGAAAACAAAAACAAACAGTCCATAATCAAAGCCTCCCACACCAACTCTCCTCGCTCCGCTCATCGCGCGTACGAGAAAACAAGCCGGCGCTCGAGGCTCTCTCAGCAAGCGCATAGTCAGAATAAAAAAATGAAAAGTCAGATGCGCCAAGGTCGGCCGCTTATCTGCGAGCGAGTCGCGCGACGCGCGCACGAGCGTAGAATGACGCCGACGACTGCAGCGCGCACACGCGCTTTTTTTCCGCGAGCTGCAAGCGCTCGACTGCAGCGGTGATGTAACGCGCTGGCGATTAGCGTAATTCCATTTGGCCGCGAGCGAGCGAGCTGGTGAGGTGGATGGATGGCTGGGAGGTGGGTGCGGGGTATTGGGGGTTTTTGGCGAGGGTGGTTTTAGGGTTTTTTTTCGAGTTGATGGTGGAGTTTAGGTTTAGATATGGAATAAGATCGCTGTTGATTGAAAGATTTTTCTTTTGTGGATGGTATTCATTATTAATGGTGGGGATGCTTTTGGATGGTGTTTGATAGTTAACGATTTCTATTTAGTTGATAATAATATTTTAAATTATCTATAACGAAGGCTACGGAAAAATCCTATTAGGTCAATAGAGTCATCCACAATAGACTAATTTTTTTAAGTAAATTATTTCAATATAGTATAAATAGATAAAGGAAGCTTTCACTAATTTTGCCAAGCACTTATCTGCCACTTGTGTGGCTTCAAGTGACGAAGTCTTTGGACTGAAGTTTTAAATCTCTTGCGCAAAAATTAAACAATCTACATGCATATATATCACGTAATTGATGATTCATTCATAAATACGACAACCAATCTACTTAATAAAATTTAAACGCACAACGCATTTTAATTATGGACTTTTAAAACACATAGACCCTAAGTGGTATATAGAACTGTGTCAAAATCAATTTATACAACTTCCAAATACCATCCCAAACTAAGAGCCAGCCTAACCCTAAACAAAACTACAGATCCTGTTTCCTAAACACACTGCATTGAACCAACCTATCGTGACCCTCAAAATCGATTCGTAAACCCCCTCTCCCACAAACACCCATTCAACAATCAACAGAGATCCTTACTCTTGCACCGGCGTCAGATTGTAATACGTCTGCTGGTGCCTCTGGTGATGATGGTGATGATGATGGCAGACCTGCCCGGTCGACGAGCCCACCCCCGACGCGGCCATCGACGACATCGACGAGTCAGCCGCCATGCGCGGCCTCAGCTCCTCCAGGGAGATCATCTCCTGGGGCTGCTGCTGGTTCTGCAGCAGCTCGCCGTAGCTGTGGGCGGCGGCGCTGGCCGCCTGGTGGCTGTCCTGGGCCACCATGTCCGAGCCGATTAGGACCACCGCTGCTGCCTTGGCGTTGCTGTCGTCAGCAGCGACGTCAGTGGTGCGGGCCTGCTGGTCCTCGCTCTTGACGGCAGACGCGCCCTCGAAGCAGTCGGCGATGCTGCCGCCCAGCGAGATCTCGCCCTCGTCTGTGGAGAGGGTTTTTTTTTTTTGGTCAGATGGAGGGTTTTGTGGTGCAGGGATGTGGTGTGGAGTTGTGATGGAGTGTGATGTTTTTGCAAATTGAAGGCTGGATAAGAGAGTGCAGGTGAGAGTGAAGATAAAAAAAGCCTGGACTCTGACATTGGGAAAAGATAGTTTCAGTTGAATGTGCACCTTGCACGTCTTATCTAATCAAATTCAATTATACTTTTCCTCGATTTCTAGGAAGAGTAAAGTTATTTACTTGGAACTGCGTTTAGACGAGTCTTATAAGAGTTTTGGTGCAAGACTGCAACAATGTGACTCCTTTATGTGTACATATAGCAATGATATATTTTGTTTTCTAATACATTAAATCTGAATTAATGCATGACTATTATCAGGCTATTTATTACAACTGACTTGGACCAAGCTTCCAAATTGTAACGTGCTGTAAAATTTTTCGTTACATTAAATGAAGTAAATCAAATTTTACCGTGCATGAAATTTTTTAATTTACAATAATTTCCTTTCATGTTGACTCAAGATTAATTGTAAGTATAAGTTGCGGAATTGTTTAAATTTATAAAAGATGAAGTCAGCTAATAATGTTAGGTACCTCACTATATTTGTATAGTTATAAAAGTGATGATGCACGATGCAACAATTTATTGGTTGGAAATCTACTTCTACTTTTTTGAATCGGAAACATTCCACTAGTTATGAATTTATGATTAATCAGTAGACTTAAGAAAAATTTGGTTTCCAGTATACTTAATGATTTTACGTTTACTATTTTTTTAGCCATAGTAGAATTTGGTTATTTTTCTTCTGTTGATGTAATGTTTTCTCATGTTCCACAACTACACACTATAGTAATTTTAGCAACATATAAAATGTGAAAAAATCATTACATCGATGGAAGAAAAATTATTCAATACGAGGGAGTATACAATTATTATATTATGTAATAATAAAGTGAATTTTCAAAAATAAGATTTTAAAACACTTCTAGAAAACTTGATCTTTCGCCGACTAAACATTTTAAGTAAAAATAAAAAATATTTCTTGGAATATCGTTACGTACATGTATATATATATTCCGGTAAAATCAGGCAGTAGACATTAAATCTTTTCCCGATAAAAACGTTACTAGTTATTAACGTGCTGAAAAGCTAATGAATAATTTGAGTTGGTATACGATAATACAGAAAAATTTGCATACAATGTCAAAGAAAGTTTCATTTTGTTATCAAATAGAAAACTTGTTCTGCTTAATTAGTTTAAACAAGCCATGAAACTTCAAGGTCAGAAAACAAAATTAAGGAAATAAAGATATGAGAATGTGTGGGTACACACGAGCGCACACATTCAAAAATATAAATTGAAACAATTATATTACTTTTTTAAGAACATCATTGATAAAATACAGAATTACAATAACATTTTCAAAAAGAACTTTTACTCGCATATGTATAAATTAAAGCTATATTTAAGTGCAGACTTTTAATTGCGAATTTATTTAACGATAATAATTTTAGTTAATGTTTAAAAATAATTTTATTGTTTACTAATAATACTACTTGATGAAATTAATAAAAATATAATTCTTTTTAATGATTATCTATTTTTATTAATATGATTTACACCTAAGTTGTGACAAACAACGTATTTTAATAAAAAAAACCTTTTTAAGATTTTCCTAATATAAATTTTTAATATTCAAATAAAGAAATATTTCTAATACTAACGTTAATTCAGAGATGACATAAATCTGGTATAGATTAAGTTTTTTAACTGTATCAAATATTTTGATAGAAAAGCTTGCGAAGAAATAATATTATTTTTAAACAAGATAGCTTATCTACTTACAGCTTTATAGACAAATTTTCATATTAACTCTTACATTACTCAGGTTTCAAAGATTTGTACTAGTAAAAACCAGTATCAGTTTTTCTTCGTCAATATAAAGTTCAATTGCAAATAACAAGTTTTAAGACTTTTAACTCTATAAAGATTTGATTTTATAAATATTTCTAAAGGACGATTAATTATATTTAAAAAATTTTTTTTTATTGTGTATTGTGTAATATTTTGGAAATTCGTATCAAAGAACAGCGAGTTTAAAAGGAACACAATCGGATTTATAAGGTAGCAGTTTTACTTCAGTAAAAAGTTGATTAAGATTTTCTTTTATATTAAATATAATTAATTAATGCATAGAATCACATCTTTCTCACAGTAACAAATTTATTCTAGAAAAGAACAACTATATAAATAAAAAATTGCACTATTTGCGTCATGTAAAAAAGTATAAAACTTTAACAATTATTACATAAATGAATAAAAAACGATATTACGTATTAATATTTTAAAAAAGGTGTAATTTTACTAATAAATTTATACTCAAACAGTAGTAATATTATTTCTTCTATTTCAGTGAATAATTACCTACACGCGTCCGACCACATTTATCTTATTCTACTTAAAAAGCTCGGCTCCACGAAATCTTTATTTTAAAGTTTTTCTCATCCCACAGTTTTGAATCCAGCAATAATTCATCAATTTACCCTCTACATCATCAACACAAACAATCTCTAGATTCAAACTAATCAAAACCCTAATCTGTACATTATTCCCTTTTCATCACCAAACTCCAAATCGTCCAAACTCCCACTACACTTACAGCACCTTACACTTCGCAAGCTCGCTCCAAGTACATCCCCCAAACAAAAATCGAACCTTACCAAATTACCCCATCACATCCCACCTTCACTCTCCAACATCTACTCCCATCAGCACTCCATCTAAACCACCCCAGGACCCAGCCTCTTACCGAAAAGCCTGAACATCCAGGAAGTGGCGGATGTGGTGGCATCCTCGATGGCCTCGGAAGGCCTCGAGCCTTCGTCGTCTGCTGCCCGGTAGACGGCCGCCGGCGACGCCCCCGCCTTCCTCCCGCCTCCTCCTCCTCCGCCTCCCCCTCCTCCAAGCCAGTAGGCCCCGACGCCTGCCGTCGAGACCCGCGCCCGCTCAACTGACTCGCGCACTCTTGTGTATTTTTAGTTTTTCCTCGGCACTATTCAGCCCCCTCCCAGCCTCTTCTCTGGCTTATTTTTGGGCTTTTGAGGTGGTTGGTCCACGTTGGTGGCTCGGGTGGGTGGAGATGATTCCGAGCACTGTGGGGAAGTTAGGGTGGATTTAGGACTTTTTTTAATAGGTTGTGTTGTTTGGTTTGAGTAGAGTTTGGTTAGGGGTTGTGGTTTGAATTTGGTCCTGATTGATTTTCCTCACGAAATGTTACTTTAATTTTTCGTAAAATTTTGAACAGTTTGAAAAGCAAGGGAACATTTTGAAACGTTATAGGGAAGCAGGAAAGTTTTATTCGAGTCATAAATATCTAGAAATTTTAAGTGGTTCCTGTGTTATCGAGCTCGTATAAAAGCAATAAAACTACTTTGACATACAGCAGAGCTAAGTGCCTTTTCAGCAGCTTTCAGTCAGCGAAATTGAAAATTATAAAACCAAACAGAAAATGACAAAACCGGAGATCGGATTACCAGTGTAGATAACAACTTTTATAAAACGTAACATTTTTGCGCAATTTTTTTTCAATCGCATATGCGACTGCTATCATTGGAATTTATAACTGCGTCGATTTAAACTGCGCACTAATAGTTTATCAAGTGGACATTCTTTTTACGAGAATATTTTATGAAAGTAATGACTAGGAATTTTTTTTTTAAGAACAAGAGGATGAATTAATTAAACTAAAATTTTCACGAAAGTGCGTTTATTATCACCGGTACTACAAAAAATAAACTAAAGTTCAGAAAAAAAATTTACAATCTTTAGAACCACAATTTACTAGAACAACTTTTCCCTTTACCCCTTAAAATCCCGTCAACCTCATCACAGTTTCGAAACACACCCCTCACCCGAAACACCAAAAATCCCCACTCCCAATTTCCAACCCCAACCCCACTCTACCCAAACCAAAACCAAAAAAAAAATCACACAAAACAATCCTCCTCGCACCTCCACTAATTCACACTCCTGAAACTCGCGCGCGCGTCGGGGCGCTCAACTGGCTGCGCGCGTGCACGCGATCGTGAGCGTATCACGAGAGCGACTGCTGTGTCGGTCGCGCGACCAGAAAGCGCGGGAAGCCCACGTGGTGTTGCCGCGCTCGCGTGTCCGCAGGTGGGAGTGACTCAGCTAGTGCCGCGGCGGCCAAGCTGGCAACAGGCGACGCTAGGAGGAGGAGGAGGAGAGAGGCCACCACCCCTCCAGCAGGGGCTGGACCGATGCCCTGCCAAGGATACGCGCAGCTACCCCACCCACTGGTAGGGCGGGTGGATGTGGGGCGCAGGCGCGGGGCTGGGGGTTGGATTGGTGGGGGAGTGTGAGGAGGTTGGGTGGTGATTGGGTTGGGGTTTTTTTTTATGGTGTTTTGAGAGTTGGGGTGGAGGAGAGTTTGGTGGAATGTGGTTAAGAGTGGGTTTGGTTGATGTGTTGAGTGATGTATATTTTATACTTGGGTACTGTGAGATTGCTTGGATAGATATTGGCTGTAAATAAGCTCCTTACGGTCGTGCTGGAGATCAGCTATTATCGAGTATACATTGTAAATTAATTATATTTTTTTATCGCTGAGAGAGATTGTGAGCAAGTTCAAGTAGCTCGCTTTTGTATACGCATAGTGAAAGTAGCTCGTAACTCTTAACGTAAATAATAACAAAATTTAAATTTTTGCTTTTTTTACATTGATTATGCCATTCTTAGAAATTAGAAAAAATGACATAATGACTCAAATGGTTGTATTTCATTTTTAAATGACTCATTTTTTGTTTAATTATACATCTGACTTTTTACTATCAATTTTTTACATCAGAGGCTTTTCAAATGCACTTTGTATCGCTCATCACGATATTATCTATGAACATTCCAGTGTCATGACAAGCTTGTAAAGACGTATATTATGTCACGATAGTTATTGTTATAACATTCAGATTTGAATTTTCATTAGAAAATCAATTCAAAGTTTGCAGATCTGAAAAAGTTGTAGGAAAGACAAACATGTTCCTCGAAGTATAAATGCCGCTATTTAACTTGGATGACTTGGAGAGTTTTTGACATAGCTATTACACGAGATCGGCGACATATGAGAAAAGTTTCTTTCGACCAAAGTCGACTCGCCCTTGATTCGCATATACAAGAAAATCCTTCGCCTAAAACGATATACTTCAACGTACTCATCCTACAGTTTAAAACTATGCATATGTCTATCCCTATTTAACAAAAGGAAATTTTTCAAAAGCATAAATCATATTACATAATGAAATTTTCATAAATTTACGAACGGCATTATAATTCTCCCTCTGCACCCAAAACTCAACATTTTTAACAAACGCTAAACCAAACCGTTCCCCCTACAGACACACACAATCAAACAAACCCGTCCAGCTCGTCATCGAAACGCGCCCACTGACAGCTCCGGCACTGACTGCATAATCGCGATGATCGTTAAGTTGGGCTTAGCCGTCTGCAGCCGCTGCATCTCGTTAATTACCGCAGCCCTGCCGGCAGCTTTGCCGAACCGTTTGAAGTGACCGGCCCGGCTCTAATTAGGCCGTCCTCGTCGGATCCATCGATTTTACTTTCTTCAACGAAGCTCGGTGTTACTATCGAAAAAATTCGATTCCGCTCGAATTTTTCCCTATTCTTCGGAGCTTCTCGCGTTACGTCTATTATTCGAGGGAAAGGTGATAATCCCGATTGCTCGTCTGGTCCGGGGGTGAGGTAGATGGTCAGCCGACGGGCGCCTCGATTGATTGGTAAAACGACACCTTGACGGTCAGCTCTTCGATTTTCTCAGCGGCAAAGTCGGAGATAGAATTTTTTTCTCACGCGTAGGTAAGTTGCTTGCGAGGTAGTTGAATAATTTCAAAAATTTTCTGAATTAGTGCAAATTTTTGTGACAGAGCAGGCTAAGTATTCAGGAAAGAGTTGACGGTGAATCGAACGATGGGTCAGCTAGAAAACGGAAGACACGAGGGAACGCGCGTGCGAGCTGTTTAATCGAGAGCTGCACGCCTACAACTGCACGTGATGCACACACGCTTTCTTTCTATTTTTGGCTTGATAATGAGTTATTTAGTATTGGAATGCGCGCTTACGCGAGGATTTTCGTTGTAGCAGTGCTGAGAGGTATACTAGGTACTTAATTATGTGTAATATTTAAGTGGGGATGGAATTAAAGGGATTATTGTTTAAAGAATTGCTTGTTTGGTTTACTGTTTTTAAACAATTCTGCACTGGAGTGTGAATATAGTCATGCGTTCTTTCTTGTACTTTTTAGTTTTTAATTATATTCTTTATGTATAAATTATGAATGACTTGATAAAAATTATTAGACTAAATATCTACAGATATATTCAATTCTGATCATATAAATATAAAAAAAAGTAACTATATATTTAAAAATGATATGTAATGCCCACCTCGAAAACTCGCTCGGAATCTCGACGTCTACGCTTCATTGGTCGGCCTCTTCCTCCCCTACAATCTGAAAGCACAACAACAATCAACTATTAACATAAATGTTAAAACATTAATGTTCTTTTAATAGCAATAAAACGAGTAATAACAATAAACTGTCTTATGCAGAATACAATGTTTTGGTACATATACTAAATTTTTTGAAATATAAGAGTTACTAAAAATCTAAAACATATAGCAATCTTTTGGTTTCCCATAACCTTTCACCACTTTATGAATCAGTTTAGTACTTTCACAAAACTGTTTTACTTTTCCCAGTGCATTGACGGACGCACGCGCGCGACGAAATCCAACTCTCTTTTCGTTTGTTGCAGCCGCAGCGCTTTGCCGTTTTTTCCTTTATTTTCGATCAGGGAGTCTCATATTTATCCGCACGCGATGGTAAAAAAGTGAAAGAGTACTGAATTCGTTCAGGAAAACGGATTCACCGCGTATTGTAAAATGTGAGATTTATTTGCGGAGTTGCGAACTCGGAATGATCACTTACACAGTATGTAAAATCTACTTCTTGTTTCAATTTTTGTAAATTTTTTGTCAGCCTCGTCTCAACAATAAATTGTAAATTGGTAAAATACGGTATTTCATCCATTTTCATTTAGTGAAATTAGAAGAAATTGGGGATTTTTCTGATCTTTTTAGGTT
>UELX01002459.1:0-30981 GCA_900480035.1 Eupelmus urozonus | reverse complement strand
CTACCAATTTTAGGCGCAAAAAAGGGCCTTTTTTGCGCTCGTTGGAAAAAATACGATGTGTAACGTGGGAAGAAAGGTTTTTTCAGACTCGGGTAAGGTGTTTTCAGCACGAGTCGCAGTCGAGGGCGCTGAAGGCCTCACCTCACAACACCACACCCTCGCTAGAAAAAGCTTACTTTCTCCCCTTGTTGCACATTGTACTATTGAACACCTTCGTGAATATTCATATATATATTTTGATGTATGTATTTTGATGTGTGTATGTGTTTTGATGTGTGTATTTTGATGTTTTGTTTTGTTTTTTGTTTTTTGTCTTCATGTATGTTTATGCAAGATTTTGTATGGGTATATGGATATTTTTTTGATGAGGCAGGATCATGCATATGAACATTTTGGGAATTCGACCTGAAATCATCATGCCAAATCATGGTATCATAATCATTCATGTTAATTTCAGCTCAAATTCCAAAAATTTGCATGCAAGATCCTGCCTCGTTTTGGAAAATATTCCTACATATCGATTCAAAATCTTGCATAAATATGCACAAAAATGCATGAAAATGTGTGAACACTCACAAAGAAGTTGGATTAACCATTTTATCCCGGGTAGAAGCTCATTTTTCATATTTTCTTCACAATGACACTTTACGAATACATGTATCGAGTATTCCGATACATTAAACCGTGCAGCTGTAGCCTCAATCATTTTTAGGTACCTAAAACCATATCCTAAAGTTTCATCAAGACTCTATCTCAGATGGACTCGTATAGATAGCAAATATACCTCATTACCTACACGGCGTCCAGGTCTTTTACATAAAAAATGATAGAGTTCAGGTAGTGCATTTCATGTCGAGTATGCATAGTATTACGGAAGAACGGGGCACGTAGCAAAGGTGGGTAAGTTGACACACTATATCAATACCTTGTAACCACGGTAGTGCGCCATGGCTCAGTTGCCGTAGACACACTATATAGAGTCACGAATATTTTGAGTGAGTCTCAGAGATTAAGGCTGTAGACAGCCAGAAT
The DNA here is from genome assembly GCA_900480035.1 of Eupelmus urozonus. Lineage (NCBI taxonomy): Eukaryota > Metazoa > Arthropoda > Insecta > Hymenoptera > Eupelmidae > Eupelmus > Eupelmus urozonus. The sequence continues at coordinate 29,949 of UELX01002459.1, read as the reverse complement.
TTAGGCGAGTTTATTTATTTTTATATACCTATAGAGTAAAATTCCTAACTTTTCTTTAAACTTGATTTATTCGATTAAGGATAATTAATATATTTATTTGAAATTAATAAGATGTAAAAATCGATGAAGCTGTTCTCAAGATATCTGAGTGCAAGCCAGACATCCTTCAACATCGAGACACTAAAAATTAGGTGTGTTCTATCTAGACTCCATCATCAATATAACAACACTCGGGATAAAAATTCTAAAAATTATGTAGTAGTACCTGGACTCTATAAATAATAACTTTCCAAATCTGGATATTGGATAAGATAATACTTAAATCTAGATTTAAAAATCTCGGCTAATACTTCTTGCTAAAAGCTTGATTTTACATATGCCAGAATAAAAAAGCGTAAACTCTTACTTTGTGTAATTTATTTCTATCAAAAAATACGGTTTGATACATAATCGAGTAAATGATTTCAACCACGCGTGACCTTGTCACCAAAAGTCTATAAGAGTCTAAAATCACTCTCTCAAATAATGTATGTGTCAAAAGCCTTTAGCAAGTTCAATAAATATACTTATATTATTGGATTACTTTATCTAAATTTCTGTAAATCGTATCCGTTAATTTCATTACAAAGTACTTTGTAATTACTTAACTTAACTTGGTTTTGAACATAAAATTTTTTAACAAAATACACTTTAATTCCCTCTACCAATTAATTCGTTAGGTGCCAAAATCAATTGGTAAATATAACAAATTAATATGTTATACTTATCAAGTATTTTTTTCAGTGTAGTAATCCCTATTTTCTATGTACCCGATTTCTCGCTTTTCTGTTTTGTTTCCTTAAAATTGTCGTGTTTTCTGTTGATAGATGTATCATTTTTTATAATTCATTCAGAACATAGTTATCACCTTGCATTGACAATAATTCTGTTCCATTCTAGATATAATCTTTTTCAATTTTTCTCAATTAATTGACTTATTCGTTTCATACTATTTTTGTATTGTTTCTACTTGTCCAAAATTTACAAATAATCGATAATAATTGTTAAACGGAATCATGAGTTTATAAACCTTTACAGAAATCATGTTAATTTTGACATAAAGATAATCATATAATATAAAGTTTGTCAATATAACTACCCCCCTACCCATCTAATGCAGGCCTCGTTATTCGGCTATATAAAAATGGAAAATTTCAATTTTTTGCTCTGTTCCAATATTTTTATTTTTATTTATAAAACTGGAAAGGTGAAATCTCGGAATATCAGAAAATAGGAATGTTAAAATTTCTAAATATTGAAAATATGAAGATGGGCGGAGAAAGTAGATCGTTAAGCATTATGAGTAGAAGTTTAATTTGTATATTGCCAATTTATGAGGATTAAAGTAACATCATGATTTTGGGTATGTTATGCTTAAATGGAGCATATTTGGGACTTTAGGTAAATGTGATAAATTGGCGAGAGGCAAGAGCCTTACACTTTTCATAAAAAAATAATCTATTAATTATTATTCTATTAATGATTTGATTTAACTATTTTTTAACCTTTTCAGAATTTTTTAATAGTGGTTGAGTTTTTTTTTTAATTTAACAGAAAATTTTTGAGACCTATCAAGATTTCTCGATGTTATCTGATATTTTTCCTTTGAATCGAGATTTCTTCGTAAATACCGAGACTTCTCCTTCCGATATTTTTCGAGGCGAGACGAAATATTCTTGAGAAACTTTTGGTTTCGCTCATCCTTAATAAAACATAAAAATTGTACCTTAAAAAATCGTTTTTCCTAATAAATTTTTAAACGATTTAGTAAATAATATTTTAAACTTGATTTCCGTTATTAATCTTTTTTTTTCGAAATTTCATGATTTTTTCAGGTCTTTGATGTTCTTTAAAGGGAATAATAAAGCCCTCGTAGACGAAGAATTAAGCAGATTGCAATCCCAAGTTAATAACGCAGTAAATCCCACGGAGAAACCAGGCATTCGTGATCTGTTTAAGGATCGGGCTACATTCAAAGGGATGATAATTGCATTTGGACTTTTAGGAGGTCAACAATTTAGTGGAATTTTCGCCATGGTAAATTTTTAAAACATTGTTTAAAACTTTGTTCTTTCATTAACTCTACTGACATGGAGAGTACCAGAATGCAAGTTTTGGAACTTACTGAAACATTTCTGGAGACTTCCTTGTACGAAATAACAATACCCGCGTCTCAGTGTTTCATTGAATAGACTAACTAGAAGTATTCAGAAGGTTCAAATATAGATAATTTTTTTGTTGCTCAAATTTTCAAACTAACAAAACTTTGGATCAAATTAATATGTTTGAATTTTGAAAAAAAGCGTATTTTATCTTTTTTATCTAGCCGTATTTTCTTTTTTAATATAAAGTTTATATCTATAAGACTGACTAATTAAAATTTTAGGAAGAAGCTATTTTTTCTTAAGATAATACTAAAATAATTATATCCATACCTCGAATTTTAAGATCTGCTTCATGCGTAACTCTGAAGTATGGGTTCTCTTTGTTTTACCAAAGAGGATTTAGGAAAATGTTTCAGTGAGATCGACGATTAGTAGCTCTGTTGCTCTTCTTATTAATAATAGCATAAGATCCGTAGTAATTAATAATAGCAAGAGCTTTATAATCTTAATTATGAAAGACTTGGGTGAAAGTAATAATAGTCCTTTTCCTATACATAATAAGTTTTCCTCAAAAGCGTTCTCCGCTAAACTGCTTTTTATTTCCAGATAAGCTACGCAGAGACAATCTTCAAGATGTCGGGCTCCTCTTTATCTCCTGCCACTGCGACCATCATAATCGGCGGCATCCAGGTCTTCGGCTCATACCTGTCGACCCTGCTGATGGAGCGGGCCGGCCGACGTCTCCTCATCCTGATCTCGTGCGCCGGCATGTCTCTCTGTCACCTGGTCGTCGGGACTTTTTGCTACTTACAGAGCTCAGGACTAGACGTCAGCTCGATCTCCTGGCTGCCCGTGCTTGCGCTCTCGACCTACATGGTCAGCTATTGTCTGGGCATGGGCCCAGCACCGTTCGTCGTCACCTCAGAGATATTCCGCGTCGATGTGGCCAGCATCGCCAACACCGTCTGCTACGTTTTCCTCTGGGGCGTTGCTTTCATCGTCATCAAGCTCTTCAGTCTGATGATCGAACTCATCGGCATCGCTAGCTGTTTCACGCTGCTCAGCTTCTTCTGCGCCGCTACCTTCTTGTTCGCCTACTGCTTGGTGCCCGAGACCAAGGGACGCAAGCGCGAGGAGATCGTTGACGAGCTTGCAGGTGTCTCTAAGCAACAAGTTTATTACGAGGAGAATCTCAAGGATGCTAACGGCAAGGATCTCATCGCCGTCGCGCAGGTCTGACATGATTAGGATCGATTTTTGTTGCCGATGTTCTAAGGTAGCTCGCCTTTAACGAGGCAGCTTAGTTCCAAATACTAGACGATCGATTTTTAACAAAATTCTTTAGCGTCATCTTACTATGTAGATTATAATGCAGCAGTTTACAAAGACATGATGCAATCTAGATCAAAATTGTACATATTAGTCTTGACAGGCTTTCTAAGCTTGCCTGTCGACTAAAAAGAGTTTTCTTATTTGAACGAGATTTCACGAGAACTGATTCGTTGCGTGAAAGCAATGGATCAAGAATGTTAATGCGCTAGGTCTTTTTTTTTGCTACTGTGATTAAATAGATGCTAACTCTTAAAGCAGTAACTTTGAAATTAGTTACATGATCTGAACATTTAGAGGCCAATTAGCGTATTGTAAACATTTTATATTTATGGTTCCATATTTAACTTCCATTTAAAGCTATTTTCGGGATTCTATAAATGTTACTCGCACGTAAATCTTCGATAGTATTATGTGTCTTTTACTATGTGTTTAACGGATGATAAGATTAATCAGACGAAGTAGATGAAATGTGATCTTTGAGCGTTAAGTTATACACACACAGATTTTTAATATTTTCTTATTTACGGTTGTCGACACTCAAGCGTCATGAGTAAAAAAATTTTTAAGTGATATAACCTTGAATTTAAATGAAACGTACGTTTTTTTAAAAACGAACTGTCAATTTCTTTCCTTAGTATCAATCAAATGATGAAATGAAATATTTAGATTAAAACGTAAATATAAACTTCAATTTATTAAATTATTTATAAATACACGGTTATATTAAATTATTACTCTTTAGAAAAAGAAAAAAAGTTATAAACTAATCATAAAAACTCTAATTATAAATATTTACAAAGTTTAATTTAGAAAACATATGCAGATCAGGTTCTGTTTTATCAAACAGAAGTCTTCTTTGCAAAAAATAGTACACATAATTTCTTATACTATCCATATTTTGGACTAATCTGTAAATAATCTTGTACATATCTTATAAAAACCAAATGTAATAAGAAAATCTTTATCTAATTAATAAGTAAAATATCTCGACTACATTTTATACAAAACAATAATTATTAAAATAAAGGTTTTTTTTTAATAAAATCAAGTGGATTCAAATAATTTTACACGCACTCTCAAATACGCGCACCTACGCTTGCATTATTTATGTCTCTTAATTTCAGCTTATTCGTAACTTTTCCATTTAATCGCATATTTTTTAAGCAAAATATACCAGAGATTTATAAAAATTCCAATAATTTAGATATGTTGAGTAAGTATGCAGTCATATTTCTTATACATTGTTACGTAGACTTATCTTTTGATAAGTTTGAATGTAATAAATCAGCAGTAGATAATGAGTGTATATCAAATAGAGAATATGCTGGTTGTTGACGAACAGAACAAAAATGTTTGGCTCGAGTTTTATGCCTATTCTCAGATCGGACTGGCAACCTTCCGAATAAAAAAAAAGTATTAAGTATATTAACAATATAAGTAACGAGTAAAATTAATAAAATTAATTAAATTTTTATACAATGAATGCTATTTTTAAAAAACGCTTTATTTCAGCTATTTTTTGTCTTAAACATTTCTTTTTATTAATGGCAAATTTATTTACAGAGTTTCTTATTCACATGAGCTAAGTATTTAATGATGAAACTATTGGCTTCTCTGAGAAAAAATCTTACTAAAAACTATTTTAATATTATTTACAAACAATTAATTTGTACACACTTTTAATAAACAATTCAAATCAAAAGTATAAAATCCAATAGCTGTTATATTTAAAGTAAATACGAAGCGTTTTTTATAGCATTATAATATAACACTAAGTTTTAAATTCAATAGACCTTCGGCGATTTTTGTTATCTAGTTGTCACTAGATACTTATTTCATAGTAAATGTTTAAATCAATATCATGAACAATTTTCATTCTCATATCTAAAAACCATCTTGTTTCAAGCCTTAACATTCACAAAGCATTGTCAGTTTTTTCTCATAGGAGATCGAATAAACAATGCCAAGTTGCATTTCAATAGTCCTCAGAATCAACTCGCATTTTGCAGTTATATACAGAGATAACTTTCTAGCTATCTCACTTTTAAGAAACTAATCATCCCCCATTCTTTTTCGCACATTCTTATTTCCAAACTTTCTCCGCTTAAAGGAAACTGTCGGACCTTCGTCATCGCTGTCACCGGTGGCAATATGAGTGATGGTCTTTTCCTCAAAAACTTTTTCTGGTAGTGGATCTTCGTAACTTACAGCCGGCACCGGGGCAGTCTCCTTGGCTCGTGGTAATTGTAGATCTATTTTCGGCGTTTCGCTGCAGAGAAAGAGAGATACAAAGAGAAAGATTAAAAAGAATAAAAAGAAACTTGCAATGAAATGAAAAAAAAAAAAGAAAAAAATCGAACAAAGTAATTAATATTCTTACATTGTCTTGACGACTTGCCAGGAGCCGTAAGGTTGTGGCTTTTCAGGCACACTGTAATCTCTTCTGTAGGGTATTTTTTCCTCCTCAGAGTCTTCGGCCGCGTCCTCCGCGCTTTCGTCTTTGCTCTCGGCCTTCTTATTTTCGAGAAAACGCTGTCGAATCTCTTTAAGCTTCTCTCGTTCTGCATTCGCCCTTTGTTCTTCGCGAATTTCTGCTTTTTGCGGCTCTTCCTCGTCATCGATTTCTTTAAGGAATTCCTCTTGAAGCGCTTGCTCTTTGGCCTCCTCGGCCTGCTCTGCTAGAGACATAAAACCCTCTATTGGTGGTACCCAACTCGTTTCTGAAAGTATATACATAAGTATTTATTAATTATTTTTAATTGTAATTCTTATTTTTAAATTTTTCAAAATTTTTTAATAAAGAAATTTTAAAGAGTTTTGAGCTCCAAAAATTAAACAAAGGCTTTACATAATCATATCTATTTTCATTTTATTTTATATAAACTTCAATCAAAAAATTTATAATGGAAATAACTCTGATAAATTATTTTTAACTCATTGTTAGTGATGATAGTGAAAGTCAAAATCCAATTTTTCAATCAATTTTTAAAAATCAATTTTTCTGAGCAGAGAATAAATCGATGCCTTACCATACTAACTTTATTCTACTTAATCTACAAGAATAAACTCAATATATTTCATATATACAGTAAATGCATTTTATTCACATTTGATGAATTGATGAATAGTACAAAAAATGTTTTCTTGTAATCAATTCTCTTTCGGTAGTTTTAATCTAATCAATCATATTTGCAAAATTTCACAATATTTATAACTATTTATTACATATACATATAAGTTTGAATGACGAACTGTTCTATTTTAGGCTGTTTTAAACTATAATTAACTTCTAAACGGAATTGTAAAACAACAACTACTTGAAACATGATTTACATATGAATGCAGTGAGAAATTTTAAGCAATTATAATGGTGCCAAAATTTACTTATATATATCTTTCGCGAAATGTGAATATAGATATGTATATTCACGTACACAGAAAATTAGTTTTCTTTTATAAATATATGTACATTGTTTGATGTATACAATATTTGTAAAATTTTGTAAGATCATTAAAGCTTGCTTTACAATCATGTTTTAAATAATTGTATTTTTCTATTGCGAATTCTTTGATGGAAAAATGAAATATAACTTATAAGCATTAAAAAGAACTTACCATTAGTTTCAACATTCCAATAATATGAGTGTCCTTGTGACTTAGCTTCGTACCAGGCTTTTCGAATCGGTGCGGTGCTCCCGCTTGCTTCATCTTTCGACTTTTTACCTTTACCCTTGCCTTTCCCGGATTTACCCTTACCATGAGAATCGTCGCCTTTAGCAGCTTCCTTATTGGCTTTGGCTTTACGGGCTTCTAAACGGGCTAATTTTTGCTGAGCGTATGGATCCAACGGATCGATGTCAGCTGCTCCATACTGTGCAGAATATCAGTGAACATATTTCATATATTTATTCGTTCGAATCTTATATAGGTATTTATTTGTATAAATTATAATTTAATGAATTATTGAAAGAAAAATATTTTGGATGGTACTTTTTTAGAATGATAAAAGATCGATATTATTTCGGGAAAATAAAAACATATTGCATTATATTTGAGATAGGAAAGTTAAAAAATAAATAAATTTAATTTTAAGTATGTATCAATGTCGATTTTTTCATACACATATATACTCTAAATTTTCTTGCTTCTTATTTAATGTACCATAATTTTAAACTACTGTATACTTTAATAAAAAATATATGAATAATACACATTTTTGAAGGACAATAAATTGAATAACACACATTTCTGTTAAAATTGAATACTACACAAAAATGAAATTTAATTTTCATTTATTTTTAATTTTGCACTACCGTATTCATATTTTAATTGATACACAATCAATGTTCTCTGAACATTATCGTTCTATTAATCTAGTTATAGTATTACTAACATTTAAATTTATTACTCTGAAGGCAAAATTCTCATTCCGCATAATTAAACAATTTTTAATTCGATGTTTCCAATTTCGTATGGATTACACATCTGCTGATTTATCATTCTGAAAAATACCGTCCACCTCTCCCTCTCAAATATTTCCACATTAACTATTTAATTTCCAATTAAATAATTTAATTTATAATGATTAAATTTTTATTAGGGTTTATTTTCGAAAATTTGCAACTTTCATATATATATTCATGATGGAAAATAATATTGATTAAATAACATGTATTAAAAATTGAAAATATCGTATTTCATATGATTTATGATCATTTTAATTGAGAGCATTCAATGATGTGACATTTAACGTATTGTATTAATTTATTCTATTTGGTACGTAATACACGAAAATAATTATTATAAAATTAAAATAATTTTTACAATACAGACACGTTCTTATAGTTCTATCTTATCACCATAAACGCGAGTTTAATTTGTTTAGTGATCTTCTCTCCGTCTACTCAAATTTTGCCGAACAAGCACATAATGTTTCTTTTAGCACCGGCGGGCGATGAAAAAAAAATATATGTATTCATAGACGGCTAGGTAAAACAATCAAGGTAAAAGCTCTTACACTTTGATGGTAACTGGATGGGTTGAACCTGGGATTGGCTTCTGGCGCAGCGTACGGCGTGCGATTTGGATTGTCGGGCTGCTCCTAAAATCGAAAGACAAGCATAGATATATATACGTGAATATATATATATGTGCATATGACGGGAGAATTGTTAGGGAGAGAAAAGGAGGTAAAGGCAAAACGTCAAATGCACATTCTCTGTGTAGGATAGGGATATAGGGGCCGCAGAGAGGCAGGTAGCCGATGCGAGCAGATCGAGCCCCGATATAATCGATCGGTGCGCGCAGCCACTCACTTTGCTCTTCTCTTCCGTCTTGTTCCACTTTTCGTGTGCGATCTTATCGGCCGTCATGTCCCTGGTGTTGCTCTCGATGTCCTTGAGGTAAGCAGCCATCGCCGCCTGTGAAAGGAAAAAAGAAAAAAAAAACTAAAGAAGAGCCAGAGCCGTATATAATCGCGTCGCTCTCACGACGAATTTGCCACCCCTCCTCCCGCCCCTTTTTCACGCGATTCCGCTGCAGTCTAGTGCAAAGCTCTCGCTCGATCGACTCTTGCTTTTTTCTTTCTCGGCTTTGTGCGAAAAATGAAAAGCGAGGGAGAAGAGCCGCGCTCGAGTGCATTCTTTGCAAGCGCTCGGCCGAGGGGGGTGGAGGGCAAATCGGCGACCTCTACGAGCCGAGGATTCGGCCGTACAGTCGCGGCTAGAGGCTCACCTTCTCCATCTGATCAAGGTCATTCTCGAACTTCTTCTGCTGCTTGGCCTGCTTGGCGCTGTTTCTGTGGATCTCCTTCAGCCGCTTGCTCACGTTCTCCTTGTGCTTGCGCCCGTTCTCGTGGAACTCGACGCTCGGCTTGTTGTCCGCGATCCAGCACTTGCAGAAGTCGCAAAACTTGCGCGCCTGCGATTTCCAGTAGTCCGCCCTGGAAAGAAAATAGAGCGAGAGCCTCGAGATTTATTTTAATCAAAGCTGGGGAGAGAGATGGGTTTTCATAAATTTTCAAACTTCAATTAAATACATGTTTTCGCTATCTTTATTCATAAGCTCGATTATTTTAGTTTATTTTACTTAACTAATTCGAAAGGAGCTCATGCGAAAAATTTAAAGCTGCATTTTTAATTTACGAGCCTTTGAAATTATATATAAGCTGTGTAGATACACTGAATAATACGTCTGACCAATATCGCCCTTCAACTACTTAAACATAGAGAATCATACTTTATTGTATCACTTGAACGCTTGAACGCTTAAATCTGCAATTTTTTTAGGCTCATACAAAACGTTCAAATCAATATCAAAAACGAATATTACGGCTCGGCTATTTATTCTCTAATTTTGAACATAATTATACTAAATAAAATTAAATTAAAAAGTTAAAAATAATACAAATACTTTATTTTATATATTAACGAGTCAAATAACTCTTTACATAAAAGGTATAAAATGACAATATATTGAAATAGAAAGTTGGCACCAAGCATTAAAAATAAAATATATTTAGATATGTAGTATATGTGATGTGCATGCATATGTGTGTGTGTGGGTGTGTGTACGCGTACGTGTGTACGTGCGTGCATATGTATAAAATATGGTTTGATTAATCTTTTTTATTTTTTATATTTTAAAATCATGTAATATATATGTATTATAAAAAATTAATTGAACATGTTTAACATTATAATGAGATTTTGTAGATTTGATTATAGGCTACTTATAGAACAAAACTAAAACAGTAAACTTAAACAGTAAATTTGTTATTTGTAAAAAATAATAATTCCATGATTAAATTTCAATCAGGTCACAATACCACACCCTAAGAAAAAAATGCTTAATCAGAGGATGGTTTCAAACAAAAAATCACAATGTCATTGTCGATTTTCATAGTTTATAGAATTGAGTCTTGCCCTATAATAATCAGAAACGCAGTAAACTGCTTGACTATTAACGAAATCGTAAAAATCTCCGGCCAAGAATGCGGGAAAGCTGATCCATTAAGTCACGCTCATCCGTTTATTTGCTGTTTTATGGTATAGTTCAAAAAATAGTTAATCAATTAGTATTTCACGTTTATTACCATATTAAAATTTTTAATCATTTTCAATTCAATATCTATAAATGATCCGGATCTTTGTTAATTTTGTAAATATAAAATGATTATTAACAAGTTTAAAGGCCCTCGTTTGTGAGGTACGAAGAGAAAACTCTGCAGGCATGCATGCAAATGTATACGTGACTGTGATAGCCTGCAATTTACATAAAACGTTTTTCTATTTATACTGTAGATATACGCAGAAATTAACATATAAAATACATTCAAATCAGTTAATTAGTAAAAAGATCTTTTATTTATAAAACACAATAATTTTCGAAAAAAAATATCAAATTGTCATCTTCAAAATCTTTATAAAATCAACATTTAGACATTCGTGAAAATATACTAAGCTACTGTAGGTTTAATTATGATAATCTGATGTTACACAGTTGTATGTACTGGCAAGCCAGAGAAATCTATTAGCGCGTAATCCACATTGCTTTTAGTTCCCAGTTTTTTAATTTGAAACAGCAGCACAGTTTTTTCATGGCGCTGAATTAAATTTTATCTAAGCTTAGATAAAAAAAAGCAAACATCATAAATAACATTATTTCTTTAACTTTTCTATTTAAGTACATCGATTATAGTGATCTTTTATTTTAATCTTTATTTTATAATCTTTAAGATTACTTATGCCATTTTTCAATTTTTTATGCCATTTGATCAATTGCAAAATTAATGCACAAGTCTTGCAAAACTATCGTTAGATGTTTTTGATAATTAATGTAAACTAAAGAAAAATAACTGTTCAACACATTCACATGGCCATGTAAAAATATTATCAATGTTAAAAGATGCATCAGCATACGTATGAATAGTCACTTTTGTGATTTCGCGTGAGGAAAGTAATTTCGAGAGAGGTGAAAATCGTTGGCGAAATGTATGCGGAGCGATTTTTGTTTGCGATACATGCACGATAAATTTCCTTTCGTGCGCTGAAATCGGATGAAATTGTCGTCAAGTTTTAGCTTACTGATTATCTTCGTACTTTTAGCTTAACTATTACACGTCGATATACACTATACAACCCTGATTAAACTATCAAAAGCTATTGTAGATATAATTCAACTCTAGATGTTTTTCAATATTATGCACATTCTTAAATTTTAAAATAAATTTTATTAGTATCATGGGTCTGAATCTGCCAAGATTATTCTAGTCTAGTACAACCTTGACTTATTGTAAAGCCCTTTTTAGCTTTTATGCCAGCACGATGATTAAATTTTCTCTCAGGTAAATGAAATAAATTAATTAATATTATTATATGTTTTTATATCATTATATATTATTTATAGACGTTAATTGTTACATTTTTTAACAACATTCTATGTTTTAGTTCAAGTATGTCTTTTACTGTAAAATGTCAATAATTTATCTTCGATTGTAGCTATATAATTTAATATTATTCTCTTTGGATAATTGAATATATATTGCAAGGATAAGAATGGATTTAATTTGTAAGTCGCATATATGAACACACTACTGCTTCTTATATCTTTTATTTTATGATTTTTTTTAACTTTTGATAACCAGAGTGTAACTTGAAAATTTTAATCATAAATTTTAATTTTTAATATTTTTATTAAAAATTTGAATAACTTTAAAAAAGAATAATATAGACCTAGTTTTCGTATTAGCTTATTCATTTAATTAGCGAAGAGTTACTGTGTTTGATGCTTTCTAAATTTTGTTTAAACTATAAAACACGTTCCTGGCTGCATTATTTATTACAATAAAAAAATTTATTTTTCGTTCTTGAAATAGTTTTTTAATTTTACAAAATATCCAATGAATATTAAAACTTTTATTATTTAAATGTGTTAAGAATTTCAATAAGTACATTTTATACATAATTTACAGCATGCACTCAATAAAACACTATTTTATTTATTTGTTGTTAATAAGAAATACATCTTTATTGTACGTTTTATTGACCATCGTTGAATTGATCAACTAAACAAATTTTAAATAAAAACCAAATTATACTTTCTTTTATGTAGTGGATGAAATTGTTGCACAAGTTAAAATTTATTTAATTTTAATTTAATGATTTAATAAAATTTTGTTACTTGAATATTGTTAAATTAATTACGTTTCTACTAGAGTTGTTTTTGTTTATACAATCACTTCTCAAACACCCATATTCTGTCTGAAATTTAGACGTATCTTGTATTAAAAATAGCGCATATGGCTGTGGGCACATCCACATTACTTCAAAGTAACGCATTACGATTGTTGGTGCAACATTTATTCAATAACAAGCAATGAAATTCCCTGAAAACTCTGTCCTGGTAGAAAAGCTCATCTAGATCTGTCAAGGACTTTAAAGGCCTGTCTAAAATCATCAATACTTTTATAAAATCGTGATAGATGTAGAAAGACCTCGATAAAACTAAAAAAATTTCCAGCAGAGAAAAGCAATAACTTTCAGAAAATCGTGAAAAAAAAAATACTTTTCGAAAATATAAAAATAAAAAAATACTAAGTATTTTTAAATAGCGCACGTGAAACTCCAAAAGTCATAGCCTATCCTAAATCTATGTTCATACAATTACAATTTACAAACTCATCAAGCTACTTTCCATTTCACTCATAAATCCAACAAAGTTAAGAAAATTTTTTTTCTTCTTCCATTCAAAGAAAGAAAAAATCCGAATCAGTCGGCGATTACCCTACGCTATACAACAACCACACATATATCAGACTCTCGTTTCTTCTACCAGCTAGTAGACGGCGAGCATCCCTCCGTAGTCGGCTATTTCCACCCACGCGCGCATATATATCCAGTATTGCAGTCGCATCACGGGGCGGAATTAAAAAGCTGCGACAATGCGATGTGCGCGCGCGGCGGCCTCTCGTCGTCGCTCCCCTTTTCAAGTCGAGGCACGCGCGTACCGAGGCTCGTCGTGTGTGTATATACTGTGCTAGGCGCCCGTTCGCGTCACCAGATGCGAAAACCACATGTGACTTTCAAATACCCCTTGACGAATGGTCTTAAACATTCGATTCAACGGGTTGCGTATTGAGAAAGTGTGCCATTTGAAATGGAGTTGCGAGCTTTCAAGCTTTTTTAAATTAATCTGAAGGAAATTTTTGCGATGAAACTGGGCTAAATGTGTGTTATGAAAATTATGTGTTTTTGCGTATGAAATGTACGTACTAACCGGCGTATATAAATAAATCTGCCTATGCTATCCTTTATTTATTAAAGGATTATACAGTGCAGGCAAATCAAATTATTTTAAACGCTAAAAGTTAATTTTGAACTTCGTTACCTCGCATATCATGCGTTGTAGGGTTAAGTTTATTCAGTGTTAATATTAAATTATTATAGATGAAAATTTTATTTATTTTTCATTTGAAAATTTACTTAATATAAATGATATTCCTTTAGGATTATTACTTAGGAGCACGGTAGAAAATCCGTTCAAATTTAAAAATATTGTATAAATTATGTATTGTACTGTAGACAGAAATAGTTGTATTGAAACATGTCAATAACGCACGTATTTTTAAGATCATCAACCTTTGTTATACATCAAATTTTAAAAAAGCTCTTAATCTGATTACGTAAGGCACTGAAAGTTACCTACTGCAGTGAAAAATCTAAGATCATTATAATAATACTCTTACGTTCGTTTAAGTTGTTAGAAAGACTAGAATAAGCAAGAAGAATACGCGCAGGTTTTAACATTGTATATGAAAACTATAATGTATTTTAAAAACACTTTTTTTTTTACAACCGTATAAGTTCTTAATATACTTGGGTAGGCTTAAAAAAAAACTTATTTTTTTATCAAAATTTTACAACTGTTTATTATGCCTCGAAAGTTATTAAAATATAATTTCATTTAATTTTTCTCGTTTTGACGAGAGAATAATTATAAAATTAGAATGAGTTATTTTATTGTTTTTAATGCAAAATGTACATATTTATGTTTTTCGTTATCGTTTTCTTCTATTAAGAGAAATCTGTAGTAAGTCTATTAAATTGGTTTGCAACGACGTCTGCTAGGGTTTCAAGCAAGGTCGAACTCTCGGGAAGTTCTAAGTCGCGTCAAAGCTCTGTCGTTTTGCCAACTTATTGTTGAAATAGTAACAAATCACTTCAATTGAAATGTACAGTAAATCATAATTAATTCAACCATTGAAACTCTACCTATTAACATAAATCAGATGAAGCTTAGAGTATCATCTACTAAAATGAATTAGTTTTGTAATTAAGTGTAATTTATAGTATATAGTACAAGAAACAAAATACTTTAAAAAACGTAAAATTTATTTCACTAATTTGAATTAAATATATTTCGATTAGCCCAAATATATTATTTTAATTAAAATAAAGAATTGAAACATTGTATTCTTGAAATAAGCATATATTTTGAATCCTTGAAATTTCGAATGATCAAGATCGGAATGTTAAATTTTCTGTATTTTAAAGTTAATGCAGTGTGCGGATAACGTAAACAAGATTTCGGGCCGAGTGATCTAAATTCGTCAATGGTTTTGAAAAGCCGCACAAACGCGCTCTAAACATCTTAAACATAAACTTGAATCTAAGACAAACGGCAGAAGTCATTTTGTGTGTTTTTATTCTAGCGCGTCGTTCACGAACTACTATTTTTAATGTCCGCAATAAGAGCCATTGTTTATAAGGGTCATTGTAATTTACACACGTAGACCCGGACCTTCTGTAATTTCATTTAAGCTCTGCGTATATACGAATCGTCTGCGCCTGACAGCCTTCAGATGCCGCGAGTTCTGCTATTCGGAAGTTCTAGAGTAAATAAACATTTTGAGAATTTTAAAAAGGTGAAAGATCACTATTTGTATTAAATTTTATAAATATTATTGCAATAAACGATACTTATTATGTAATATTTTTTAAAAAGATCATTGTATCAGAAATCAAATCTGTAGCTTTCAAAGATAAGGAGTGAAGTACATTTTTTTCAAAATCGAGCTTACTCTATTTCGTTGGAGATGCTTTTTTATATAAAATTCATAGAGTTACCGGAAATTTGATGCATATCGCATCGAGGCTAAGTGGAGTCCATTTCAGATAAGTCCACTATGACTAAAATAAAAGCAGTTTCAATTGATTTTATTTACCTAGGATCAACTTGTTTTCTCCGCTTTTTGTATGCATTTCAATATAAATCCGTTAATTTGAGAAATTCACGAAAAATGGATTTATTTAGTTATAACAAAAAAGGGAAGATATAATATAACTAATATGTGCTGAAATTAATAATAACAAATTGCGGTTAAAATCAAATGTGCTTTATTAAATTGCTAATATTTTTTGATAATTATTTATTTTTAATGTGTTACCGTTATTATATTTATATAAAATTAATAACGAAAATCTTAAAAGAAAATAACCTTATCTCTGATCTAGTTTTCAAGTTCTCTTTTAGGACAACCTGAACGTTATAATAGAAGTGCAGTAAGAGAAAATCGTACAAAATCTTAAAGCTATGGCCGTGATTAGAATTGGTATTTAGTGCTTAAATTAGCTAAGTGCTAAATTTCAATTAATTTCCTTCTATTTCGGGAGTACCTAAATTTCAACATAAAAACTTGAATTTTTCGAAAACACAAAAAATAGATCAGTTATCTCGAGAAATCGCAGACATGAAATTTATTTCAATTTTCTTCATAATGATTCCTAACCGTACAAACTAATTTATTTCATGCAAAATTTTTTTTAATTTCACAGCTGCACAGCCGAGCAGCATAGACGTCAATTGCTTGCTTTTTTATAAGCGATACCATCAGACAGCGAATTACAAAAGAAAAGAGCCCAACGTTTTTTCTAATTGCCAACTCTACTGTTATCCATCAAATCCGATCGCGCGAACATCTCCCTCTCGTGTAGCTAGTGAAAATCGACGTCCAGCCAGCTATATGCACAAACAACAACGGCCTAGTATATAGCCAGAGCGCGCGTGCACAGAGAGAGAGAGAGCGAGAGAGAGAGAGAGAGAGAGAGAGAGAGAGAGAGAGAGAGAGAAATCGATTCCAAAGAACAAAGCGAGTAACTCCTGGCCACGAAGCTTCGCTTTCGCACTTAATTGCCAGCAGCTCGACGCAATCGCATCCAATCAAGCTCATTCATGCGCCGAATAATCGAGCGATTTGTGCACCGCGCGGATATTTGCGCCCGCGCGCGTGTATATGTATGTATATGTATAGGAGGCAGGAACGTCCGTAAGCTCACGGCTCGTCGGGCTTATAATGTAATGCGACACTTGTTTTCTTGGCACCAGGCGCTGTTTGCTTCTTAGAGACTTGACAGCGCCTCGAGCGTTAATTCGAGTTATGTGAGATTTCTCGTTTATATACGAAAGCCAAAGGGGACGCTTGAGGAGAGGCCGAGGCGTTATTGATATTGCTTCTTTTTTATTTTATTAATCTAACGCTTAGTTGCCAATGAATAATAACGTTCGTTATAGATTTAATTTATTCGCGCTAGTAGGAAACACAAGTTTTTGGCCTACTTTATGCGGAAGAGCTTAATTCAAAAATAATGCTCGTAAATGTGAAAAATTCTTTTTTAGTTTACTCCTTTGGCGACACGGCAAGTTTTGCGTTTTACAGAATTTTGCAAGGATGAAATTTTGCTAACAGCTGTGCACTTGACAAGAAATATCATTTTATTTTTAATCGAATGTAGAACGTTTTTTGGATTTTTATTTTGAAAGAATGTGAGAAAAACGCTGATCATTTTTAAATCTAATAAAATTTTTATTACTTTATTTTGTACATTTTTAAATAGATACCCATTCTATAAATATATCAAATGCATTTGTTTTTAAATGCAACATTATTATAAGTAAGTTTTCAGCAACAGTTAAAAACTTTGTTTAAAATCTATTTTTTTTTTTTTTAGTTATTTATCATAGTTTTGAAAACCGTCTTTTTTTTACTAAGAAAACGAATGTGCAATACAAATATTTTGCAACAGAACGCAGATAAACGTCTATAGCTGCATAACATGTGTACTTTATGTCGTACAAAGTCGCATACACGATGGTAAGTATACCAAGAGCAGGAGCTTGCAGGTCTTCGCAGCGGTAAATCAGACAAGCAATGCTACTAAAAGTGTTAAGTTAGTTGAAAAGTCTATTAGCTACTTCGGCGTTAAGATAAGTGTATTAAAATTTAAATAACTGTTTAAAATAGTACGTAGTACAGAGAGCTGATTTTTACTACAAAATATGCAATTCAAAATTTTAACTGTATAAATACTTATCGTAATACTAAGCGATAGCTGATAATTCACCAGGGCTTTAATTTGTTTTTCTTGCAAATTAAACTTTTTACTTAACGAAAAAAAAATTATTACTTTATAACCAGTCTCATCAATTTATTTAGTAAATTCAAAATTAAATTCAATTTGAATATTGTGGCTAATGACTTTCGTTGATATAATTTTAATCTGCAGGTAAATTGATTGACCGAGTTTTACTGAGTCATACAGAAAGTTTCCGGTTGTACCGATTTCCAATAAAAGAAACTTGAGACAGAGATTCACACTGAATAAAAGCGAATTAAATCGGATAAAATTAAAGTGACATAATATTATCTGTAAATAATAAGACTGCGATTACAAATGACGTATAATTTTTGTCAGCTAAAAGTCAGCTTAGTTAGATATTTTGTCATAAAATAATAAGGAAATTAAAAATATTCGTACAAAAATTAAACTTTTCCATTCTTATAAACGAAAAAAGCAAAACTAATATTCCAAATAGAAATCTCTACGATAATGTTCAGTAAGTACAACGAAAACGACATCTTTCTGCAATAAATAACTTTTAAAGCTTTCCGACTCTGTATCAAAAACATATTCCATCCGACAATCCATTACTCCCACAAAAATATAAAAAAAGATAGAAAACCCGCGCAGCTTTTATCGCGATCGTAAAACCGTAGGCTCGGACAAAATCGGGGGGTGGCCACCGCGCCGGCCGTCAACGTCAGCCCTTTTCCAAAGTCCCGTCACGCTCCGAAGAAGCCCCGGCACAGAAAAACGTCCGCGCTTTTTTTGACATTCATCAGTGGAGCCATCGCTTAAACGCGAGGGAGGTAAACACATAAAGCCGGCTGGCGAGCTGATAACTTTCCTCGCGACGAGCGCTCGTTAAATTTAAATATATTTTTAAGGGCCATTACACGCTCCCGGCGGCTAATAAAATTCTCGCAGCCATTATATATCCGCCGCATTAAAGTGTGCGGCGGCAAGTCGAGCTTGCAAGCTCGCTATCTCGCTTTCTCCTCGAGCGCGCTCGCTTATCCCTCTCCGCTCGCGTGCGCACAGAGCCGAGAAGAAACAAACGGGATGAAATGTCGAAACGCGGCTGTCAAAAATATCTCAGAGGGAGGGAGGGAGAAAGAGGCGTTATATAGCGCCAACGTCGAACCTATTAGTCTTCGCTTTGTGGATAATAGCTTTTTACCGAGACGCGCGCTCTCGTCTATTTTTTTGTTTTCCTAAGGATTAAAGGCCCCCCGACGGCTAAATGCGCATCGGCTGTGGATGGTATAGACTCGCGGTTAATCGATGAGTTTCCAGCAGCAAGTTTGGCCGCTGTGGAGTAACGAAAAAATAATTCTTCATTCGAGGCAAGCTCCCGTGGGCTGGCGATATTTATTGCTTATCCTATCGCGCATAAATTGTCTGAGCCGTGTGCTTTAATTTATGGATATTTTATTTTAGAGGAGAGATTTGAGAGTAATGTTAATTTTTTTAAATATAGCCCGATGGGAGTGATCTATTTTCGCGAGCAAAGTTTTTATTTATTTATTTTTAATGCGATAGGCTTGGTGACTGATTGGTTGATCTGCTCAAAATTTATGTGATTTAATTTGAGACTTTGAGACATGAGTTCTTTATCTTTTCATTAAATTTAATAAATGTTTGTCTACAGCATACGTGTAAATAAATAGACTACTAAAAAGTCTGTTTTTCTTTCTTTTTTTTTGTAGCTGCACCTGTAGACATCTTATGCAAAAACCCTATTTTTCGAATTCGTTTTATTAATTAATTAAGATTCTTTCGAACGGAAACATCACGGCAATCTTCTCCTCTTTTTTAAACATTAATGAGAATTCATAAAAGAATAAATAAACAAAAGCGAGTCCGAGAGTACCACGAAAGATTGAATGGCCATTGTGCCAAAGGTGAATCACTGATTGAAGGCCGATCTCTAATTGGACATCGAGCGGTCGAGAAACAATAAAAACGTCAATTGAAAACAAAACCGAGCGCCGGTTCGTTATTCAATTTTTCCGAGATCAAACGCGCCTGAAATAATTATGAACCCGTCCCACAGCGTTTGACGGCTCCTCTTTCGCTTATAAATCCGCGCTCTCAAATGCAGCGCGTCCGCCCTAATAACTAATTAAAACTAATGTATGCGCGACATTGGCAAGCGGCATATATATGCATATACACAGGCGAGAGAGAGAGAAAGAGAGAAATGCGGACAGGCTTGAAAATAAATCCGACACACTATGCCCAAGCGGTCCCATTTACGGAGGGGCGCAACTCGAGAGCCGCGCACGTCCTGCAGCCGGAAGTTTGCCAAATATGCTCGCTGGGACATTTCTGGCTGACGAGAAGGAGAGAGAGAGAGAGAGAGAACACAGCAGGTTCGCTCTCGACTGCCAGATTATTTTCCACGCGCGTTTCAACGAAATTATCGCGCGCATGCATTGTTAGCTGCCTGGCTAATTTTGCGGATAATCGCGAGGGTCGCGCTTTTTGGCTCCGAGAAGTGCTATCGATTCGGGAGTGGGCTGATGCTTTGCGACAAGTTTGAGAATTCGATTCGCCGAGCTAATGGAGAGAGCGAGGAGAGCGTTAATTAGAACGAAACAAATGGAAGATGCTGCCTGCTGGGCGCTAGAGCGAGGCGATAACGTAAGAGTGGAAAATATGTTTTTGGCCGAGAAAAGTGCCTGAAGCACTTCTAAGATTGAGTAAATTTTATGTATGATTTAATAATAAATTGATGTTATTCGGGTTAAAGTTGTTTTGGGTTTAGAGAGAATTACTTAAGTTTTAAATCTGGCTGAGGTTGATAAAATTTAAAAATATTTGTTTAATTTTATTGCTTTAACGAAATTAAAAGCACAAAAGAACTTTTTGCGGAGTTTTTGTTGGAGCTAAAAAAATGTAGAATAACACTTCTGAAAGTTCATACGAGCAATGACCTAAAAAATGTATGCATACATATGAATTCCTTTATTCGTTCTCTTTGTACCATGAAAAGCTCATAATGTTGTTGCGGGACGTACCTCACGTACGAATGCTCAAACATACGACTGTAGCGGCACGTAGCAACACTTTTTCTAAATGTTTTATTCATTCAGATAAAGTATAAAAATAAATGTGTAAAAATAAATAAAAATTATTACACAGATTGAAAAAGTAAATTTATTACAAAATAATAAAAAACTGTACATATATAAAGCTTTTTTATAATAATTAACGTTAATAAGATTAAATTAAAGTTCTTGGAAAATAAATTAATGTTAAACTTCACACTCAGAACTTTTATACTACAAACGATGCGTATAAAAAACTCAAGATTTATTCGTGAATTCAGACAGTGTTAAAGTCTGAACAAAACTTTTTGGCATCGAAAAGTTAAACAGTTGAGAATTTAACGACTCGTAAGAATTTTTTTTTTTGAGATTCAATCTTTAGAAATAGTCCAGAGAATGGTACGAAAAAGTTTTCTGATCCAATTCTTACGTATATATTGAACATATAAGTATTTGAATTAAATGGTTAATGAATATTACTGTTAATAATTATTTAATTTCTATTGATACTGAAATATAATAGATAATATAATATTTCAATTAATATAAAGTAATAACAAACAAATGACTTTCAAACTAATCCAATTATATATAAAAAGTCGGCGCAATGTTCTGACAACGATGTACTCACTTCTTTAGGCTATAACTTTATTAATATTTATATTTATGATAATTTTTATAAAATATATAATACAAACTTTTTGTTACATTAAAATATTTAAACTGAGAAAAATGTTTTTGGGAAAAACACAATACTGAATAGTAAAGCTACGACATACTGGAAAATCAAAAAAACTACTATACTTTATAGAAAATTTTATAAGATAAAATGGTAAATAAAGCGGATAATGAATTTTTTACGCTTACATTAAAATTAAGTGTAAAGTATAATAATTATTTTGATTTTCTGAATCTATAGCAGCTTTACTATCCAATACATATTGTAATTTTCCCAAAGATTCTAATTCTCTCAGTTTACAATTAAGACTTATTTATAATATATTTACATTTTTTCATTGAGCACTAAAAATATAAAATGAAACAAAATAAACAATAATACGTGAAAAACAATAATATGTTAATGCTCAGTTAATTTTGAATTGAATTCAAATCTGTGGCTTCCTACGAAAAATGAGTCAATTTCCTTTTTTTTAAAGTCGAAATTATATAGTTTGATATTTAATAAAGACATTATTAAATAATGTCATTATTTAATAACGCCAAGATGTAATAAGCTTTTTTTTAGTCAAGCAGTCCATAAGCTTTATGGAATAAATAAGTCCACTATAATCTAAATAAATAGGAAAACGAATTTTAATGAAACTTTGAAATAGTATTAGATGTACAAAAAAAGAAGAAAATATATCTACTTTTCCTTTTTATCTAATGAGTCTTAGTTTTTCAGATACAAAAAATTGGAGTTTTTAATTATTTAACTCATTTTGACTATTTTTTCAAAATATCTCTCTTTATTAATTAATTTCATATTAAAAATTTTGTAATAATATAATTCATACAAAAACTTCACTAATCTTTAACAACAGACTTGTGTAAAAATTTTAAAAATAAAATGAAATAAATTTATGTTTCAATGTTAAAATTCTTGAAAAATCTGAAAACGAAATCTCATAAAAGCACTCTAGCTTTTCTTAACGGTTGAATAATAAACAAATTAAACAATAAAATTGTGTATATTTATGCGACGAGTGATAATTCTGCGTCGTTAAACTCTCATCTGTTAGCTCATATATTTGTATGCAAGATGCTTGAACCTAGCCCAACCCAACGAGTCAGCCAACGACTACTACTCGGCCTGATATCCATAAAATGCGGTTATCCAAAGGGGCGAAAATCTACCAAGTGGAAGTGGGTGTCACAAGGTCGACTCGTGTCCCTAAAACTTACAGTATTAGAGAGAAGGTAATATAAAACTATATTGTTTTTATTTATTTAAGTAATTTGTTTATTTATTCTTTTTTTGAAAAAATCATTTATTTTTTACAGAAAATAATCTATTAGCTTATAATTAATTTTATTAAAATCTATACATTTTCTCCTTATTTTTAATTAATATTTATTTCACAGTGATAATTAGAATTCGATTACAAAGTTTTGGTAGATATATAGTAACAAAAAGATAAAATTTTCTCAAACGCTTTATATTTACTAAAGGTTTTACAATTTTCATATACTACATTATACTAAAAATATACGTGTAACTACACATTATTTGGATTTAAATTTTTTAATAATATAATACACTTTTTAATTACATAGTAGATTTTTTACGTAATTTACGAAGCATATAAATTGTATCTAGAATTTTGAAAGTACAAATTCTTATAAATTATTTAATATAAAATCTTTTGAAATTCATACTATTTTTTTTAGTAACAAGTATTCAATATAGATTTTCTTTATTCAAATTTCAAATTTGTAGTATTTTTAACTTTGGTTCAGTTTTTATTTACTCTGTGTTAACATGAAAAGTCAACGACACAATTGATTACATTTTAATGTTTCCGCCTAATTGTATAAAGTTGTGCAATAGGAACACTTTATATCAAACCATTTATACATTAATCATATGCGATTATATAAGAATTAAATATTCCGATAGATCTATGATCTTCGAATAACATTTTATTGGTTGCACGAATGCAGTCATTTGATTAAGCTGGTATTTTGACTAGTCTTAATGAGATTTATAAATTGGTCCTTCTAGGAACAACTTGGGAGCTAGCCAAATATTTCATTCAGCAGGCTACAGATCGATAAAAACAATTTATGTGGGTACTTTATGCCTAAACAAAACTGACAATTTTTATAATTTTTTAATACTGAAAATTGGTAAATTTCACAATATACAATTGTACTATTCAAAAAGCATTTTATCAGTATTTATTTCAATAAATCAATATTTTGAAAGAAATTGAAAAGTGTTTACTGAAACACATAATTTTTTATCTTAGTCCGATATTACAATTCTTTTTTCATTAAACTGCTTTTTTCATTCTGATTATTAATTATATGTACATTCTTTACAATTAAAACCTACTATTAAGTAAGAGATAAATTATTACATAATATATTAACATTACAATTCATTTAACATCTTACGAATACAATATATTTATATATAAATATCATATTTATTTATTAGATTAAATTATTATAAATTACACAAAATCACATGTTTTGAATAAGGGCTAGAAAAAAAAACTTAAAGGAAATGACAAAATCAACATTTTTAAAATCCTTTTATCAATAAATCCAAGTACGCGCGAGCGCGCGCGTGTGTGTATCAATCGATTTGGAATTTTCGGAGGCGTTGAAAATTTCAACAGTATGTTTTCTACAGTATTTTCAAACCTAAGCCTATGAAATAAAATCGAAAAAAATAATTTTCAATCACGTATTTCATGATCGATGTATTAATCATTATTTAGAGAAATACACACGGAAAAAATATTTCACATAATTCTTGCGAATGCTTTTGTATATACAAGAATAGAATTGAAAAAATTAAAGAAGTAATAGATATATAATGGGTATACAACGCATATGGATGATTCAAAACAAGTTAGGCAAACCAAAGGTAACTATAAGCTCCAAATACTAAAACAATAAATAAAATTAACTTTTTTTAATGGGTTTCAAAAATATTTATCAACGAAATGAGCCAGTTATTAATTTCTAAGTGCTTAACAACATAAAAATTTCGATTTTCTTCCGAAAGCCAAACCGGCGCAAATTGCATCCCTTATTAAAATCTCCAAGCCGATAAGCCCTCGAAACAAAAGGAAAATTAGCTTCCTCGCGTCACACAAACTACCTAAAAATTCTCCAGCACTATCTTTCAAAAATCCGTGCCCAAGACGCTCAAAGCATCGCCCATCGATCTCTCTCGAGCGGCTGTCGAACTTGCCACTTCATTATACGAGCCGCAGCAAGCTCCGCCTCTCCGCACAGCCCCGGCCTGTGCATTACAGGCCGCTAATTTAACATTAGTGCCGCGTGCGCACACGATCTTTCTGTGCGACCTTGCGCCGCTCGGTGGCACATAATGCATACACGAGCGAGCATAGGCCAGCTTTCGCTTTCCCAAAATATACACACTCACACGTAGAGAGATACCTAGATGTGCGGCTATATAGGCTGGATATGTCTATCCGAGTCGCCGTGACTGTCGCGTCTCGCGTCGCTTTTTCTTTTTCCGGAGAAATGTTTAGTCGATGCGCGGGAGATGTGTAAGTTTGTGGACTTCTTTTCCTAGTTTACGACGATCGAACTGTCGTTATTTACATGTATCTATGTGTATGAGCATAAGGTTTTTTTTACCTCGGCTGTGTTCGGGATGTGAGAGCTTTATTTTGCACAAGTTTTACGAATAAGTCGTTTTGGCGTGGGCTGGGAGTGACGTTCATCGATTGAAGCTAGAAGCCGGTAATCGGACGGAGCTATAAGCGAATCTCCGATTGGAGATTTCTTCGTCTTTACGATTTATGGACATTTTTATGTATTATCAATGACAGGCTGTCAAGTTGAAACATTGAGTTGCAATTATTGATGTTTATTTTAAACTTTGTACTTTTTTGAAGTTAGATAATAAGGATTCAAATTCATAATGCGATTTTTTAAACATAATGTAGTACGAGAGAGGAATACATATTTAATAAATTTTAATTATTTTAAAATCAGAATTATTCAAGAACGTTTGTATCCAAAATAAAGCTTGTTTTTTTAATAATATTACTTTTGATAATAACTGCAAGGTAACGGAAACACAAATAATAATTAAAAAAACACTGAGTACAAAACGATAATGAATAAACATTTTTTAATCTTATAATGACTCTACTGGAAAGTAATATATAACAAAGAAAAATAATAACTTGTTTAATAATATTTTTCAGAAACAAAAGAAAAAGACTCAACACCTTTCCCCCAGCACACACAAGAAGAAAAAAGCTCGCGGAGTATTAAGCGGTCAGTTGCGCAATCACCTCGCGGCGTTTGGTAATCAAACAATGCCAACTTCTCTGGCGTATACGCTTTTCTTCGAACATCGAAAACTACAATGAACCACGTAGAAACGCAGCACTTCTCAGTAACATTTGCAAAAGTTGGCCGAGCGCAAAATCTAATGCACACCCGCGCTTAGAGCAGCATTTATACTTTATATCCTCCAGTACACTCGCCCTTATTTTAACGCATGCTGTAAAAATGGTTTTACGAAGGGCCGATGCACTTAGCCTAGGAGAGAAAAGTAAAGGCGAACCTCGAGCTGTAAGGGTTTATCGTAAACTCGCGAGCCTAAGTGCACAAAATGCGCGAGACATATTTTTTTTTTTTGCGGGTCAAGGTCAGAGAGCCGCGCTGCTGCTGCGGGTATCGCTAGTTCACGATCTGCCGCTCGAGGAAAGATGGTTACACGCTTTTTTCTGCGAGGCGCTCTGCAATAACAAAGTTTCCACGCGATGGCAAACTGGGCGAAAGACCGCGGAGCAAAGTGATTTTTTTTTCAGGCTTTTCGTCCGGAGTAATCGTGCTTTGAAAAGTTTCGGCTCATCCGCGTATTTTTATAAGCATCAACTTTGATTGAAAACTTTTTTCCTCTTGTTTGTTTTGCGCGCGCTTTAGAATGAGATATAATATGATCGGGACGTTTTGACGGTTTTTTTACGTTGTACTGTGATCGGTTCTACACTGATATGTCGAAAATTTTTAATTAATTTCTAAATTTTGCTCTGACGTTTACATCATACAACCACAAATTTTTTTTTAAAGAAAATACCGCAAGTGCAGCTTTTGCTTTGGTATACGTTGCATCATGTAAAAGAAGCGCTCCCGCAAACTGGTGCTAGATTGACGTTCTTCGAAAATCGAAATTTTTAAAAGCGCTTTTAACGCGCAACTAGCGGGCAGGCTGTATTTATTTCTTTTATTTTAGGTCGCTCGGTCTATTAGTCCTTATAGATTTTTAGAAAACCTTTGTTTCATTTTATGACTGCAGCTGCCGATAAAGAAACAAAATGCGAGGAGCTAGGTCAACAAAATGGTGTTTATAAACTGTAGATTATGCATTTTTTACATTATTATAACAATCTGTGTTTAAATTTCATGAATAATTCTATGTATTAAATATAATTTACAATATAATTATTATGATTTAACAAATTAGCAAACAAGTAACAACAATTTTCATGTTGAAATTTCAGTATTATGAAAGCTATATCGAGCTGTTTCATAAATAGAGCATAATAAACTTTGAAATTTTAAATTGAAAATAATTTTAACAAAAATACTGTTTGCGGTTCGAAGATACATGTAGAAAATTTATTTTCAAAATTAAAGCTTAATTTATATGACTGTGTTTTGAACAGGTGGATTTTCGAATTAATAATTGGAATGCAAGCATCAAAGAGCATATGGTATGAAGTTCAGATTGCGAAGCTTACTGTTGTATATATTTCGTGATAATTATTAAACCCCTTTATTGTGTTGGAGAAAGAATTTTTATTACTTATGAATATTTTATATGAAACCCAAATTAAAATTGTGCTTCAGTTATTATTGCTTTAATACCAATGGTAATAATAATGTATTGGCTATTATTAATATCTTTCACACTTTTAATTGTTTTTCAGAGAAAATTGAATTTACAAAATGATTTGGATTGCAAAAAATTTTTTGCATAAATTTATTTTGAAATTATCTTACTGATTGTAAATCTAATCTGTAAATTGTGTTTTTGTTTACTTTTTTTAATGCTTCTATGACGCAGTTTAATTATTGTTTACGATCTTCACTGTTTATACGAAGTACTTGAAAAAGCTATTTTCAATTCATTTTATTTAATGATTTTATAATATTAACACAATACTGATAATAAAGATTTAAAATTATTTTTTTTTGTATTTTTATACATAACGAAAGAAATAAGAACAGAGACACAATTTAGTATAATCGCTTTAATAGACAATTTATATATACATTTTTCCTTTGTTACTATGTGAATTATAATATAAAATATAAAAATCGACCTGTTCAAATACGTATCAAATTAATCAAGAAAAATGTAAACCATTATTCCAAAATAAATATAATGTATATAATAATCATTATGTATGTACATGGCAATTATATGATAATTATATTGTAATTATGCGAGAGCATAATATTTGAATAGCACCACATTGATCAAAGTATCGCATTATTTACAAATGAGTAAAATTGATTTTCGTTCCAAGCATCAAAGCATAATCAAAGCAGTAAGCGTTAATGAACCGAGCAACTCTTCTCACCGTAGTTTCAGTAATACACCCTTTATACAGGTAGAATGTATACTAATTAGAACGTTAGCATATTTATAAAAATTTCAGAGTATGTTGCAACAAAATTCAGAATGTATGTCAACATTTTCATAAATATTCTAAATGTAGAAATATTTTACACTTTTATACAAGATATGTTTATAAATATTTTACTTTATAAAATATTTATTAAGTACACAAGTACCGTAAAGTTTATTTGACTAGTTTTTCTATAAATTTTTTTAATTTAGTCTTTACCCCGGTTTTTTTATTTATTTTTTATCTATCGAGATCAAAAACAAAACTTTCTATATGATATAAAAAGTTAGTCAAAGATCTTTTAACCATATTAATTCTCCATTTTTTGCAATCTAAATACCGCAATATATTTTGAGTGACAATCATCTTGATTTCTAATTTTATAGAAAGAGAAAAAACATTTCACTTAATATTTTAATAATATTTATAAATTAATTTAATTTTTGTTTACTGGAAGGCTATGGTCAAAAAATGGATTAGTAGGTTGAAATTTTTGATATATTCATTAAATGAAAAATTCTGAATGTACCAGAATGTGATTTTATACAAACAGGGATAACTCTGAACCTAATATAAATATTAAACCATCTCATAAAGTTTCAGTCACATCCGTGCAACATCTCGTATAAGGAACTTCACTTCCAAATACCTGATCAATTCAAAAAATCAGTAAGCAATACGAGCTAGTGCTTTGACCATGCTTCTAGCCTTCCTCACATAATTTCTTCACCTAATTCAAAACTAAATCAATCTCTTCAAACAATTCATCACCGCGCACTTCTGACCCAGACAGCGCCGCGAACTCGCCTCACTCCCTTCAAACCTGCTCTACCAAAATGAACATCCACCAATGACCCCCGGGGCCACCTTCACATCTGCCCCTGTCATCCGGGCGGCATCTTTTTCTGCTTGGTGAGCTCTAACAGCACTGGGAAATGTAGATCGGGACAATAATCGCGGTTCGTCGCAAGCAGATCTAGGTGCCGCGACCAGACCTCGTGGTCGTAGCGCTCGGTCTGCCGTGCGATGAAGCCTCGCTGCACCGCGGCTTCGACGAATTTCCGGAAGGTCGAGCCTCGTCGGGGTGCCATCACCAGGGCGATGCCGTCGTCGGCCAGCCAGCCGTAGATCGTGTCGACGAGGTCGAGGCGGGCCTCGTCGAAGAAGAGACAGTCCGCACAGAGGATGACTTCGTACGAGCCCTCGCCGCTGAATTCCTGGTTTTTTGAAAGAAGTTTCGGTATTGATTAGGCTTGTGGGTGGTTATGAGGTGGACTGGTCAGAAAACGATCCAACGTTTGACTTTTGAAGTCATAATCTTTTTTTTTTATAAAAGGTCTTTTATAAATAAGGATTTATTCCTACGTGTCAGAGACGGATGGGTGTTTTTTAGAGAATTAAATTTAATTTTCATATTCTAAAGTAGAAATTGATGCGCTGTCACGTACGTATGTATGTCCAAAACTTCGGTGTTATTAGAATTAAATTAGCTCAAAATTGTCTCAGATAATTATTTACTAAAATTGTAAGAATATCTCATGTTTAAATTTAACGATTTTACAAACTCAGTAAATATTCTAATGACATACCCATGTAGAAAATTAACCACTCAGTGGCCAGAATATGGTAAATTTTCTGGTCAGTGGCCAGATTCTGGAATATATTCTGT